>JAHTMQ010000101.1:0-64274 GCA_019327925.1 Leucocoprinus sp. KB1807203
CCTTTATTCGGCTGTCACTTTCACCTATATTAGACAACTCGGACAATTCTACCAGTGCCTCTCCACGGCTGACCAAAAATGGGATTCTATCCGTCGAATCCCATATTCAGCCCCTGGACGATGGGTTCTCGAACTAGACCTCTCGGGCCTCACATTTGAAGGCGCCAAACAGGCTCTTCAATTTGATTCACTTCTCACCCAGCTTTTCCCTCTCACGCCTTTCCTCCGACGATTCTCCATCAGCCCGTCTTTCGTTATGAGTCGCCGCGCAATCTCTTCTCTTGCTCAACGCGAGGGTGCTATCAATCTGCGTGCATTGGAAGGTTTTTCATACTTCCCACAGCTCTCGACACTCCCAGACGAAGACCCCGTTGTCCAACTCTTTCGGAGTTGTACAAACATTGAAACCCTTGACATCATTGGTCACGACCTCGACTCGACTGAGCTAGAGCTCATCTTTGAGGCGTCCGCTAGTCAGGATGAAGATTCTCAATTACATGACCTTAACTCTTTCGTTCCCTTGAATCTTCCAAGCTTACGCACTTTGACCTTGCTTTCTATGCATCGCTCTCCACTTATGCTTGCCCTTCTTCATTCTCCCCTCCCATCTCTTCAGAAACTAACTTTAATGCCATATGCTGATATACCATGCCCCATGTCACTCGCGTCCAAATTTATAACTACTCACGGCCAAAAACTTCGCTCACTCCTTTTATCCACTCCAAAATCATGGCCCACGAGGCTTCATCCATCACCAGTGGACCTTCTTCAATCTTGTCCAAATTTGCAACACTTGTCCCTGGAAAACCCACTGCCTGAATTGGTTCTCTCTGAAAGGCACCCTCTTCAGATTTTATCCATTCCCGGGCCTATCTCTGATTTTTGGCCGGTATTGGACAAGCTTTTATGCTACTCACCCCGGCTGCATGTCCTCCGCACAAACAAGGTGCGGAAGCTGAAAAAGGGTCTTTCTTCTCGAGCTCAAGAGGCAGGTGTGCAAGGCGAAATCAAAGAATGGAGAAGGCGGTTGATGCGTAGAGGGATTCGAGTTCTCGATGTTGATTGGAATGAATTTAATTGATTTCAACTCAAATTCTGTGTTATCTATGTTTCAAATGTTGCCTCATCCTGTTGTCCTTATGTATGCTATCATATTGTCTTGTTATCTAATTCTTTGGCCCCCTGCTCTACATTTATTTCATCCTTGCCAAGTAATGACCTACATTAAATGGCTTGATAGGCCTTAAGTTCGGATTGTATTCTGGTTTCTTCAATGGATCATCGACTTCTTCCTTCATATCATGATGCTCCCAGATATTGTTCAGCTTGTCGTCTGTTAAGGACCCTGCCCTAGCTTGCCGAAGCCATCGTAAGTTCGTTGCACATTTGACTCGAGCACAGCTGAGTGTGGTTGTAGATTGTCATAACGCTGATCTCAAGCCTTGTTTGTTCCTACTGGGCCATAAGTTGAACTCCTCGTCACAGAACTACGAACGGCACTTGTGGTGCCGTCAGCCAACTTCATAAGTGATTTTGTCTTATAGGCTCAGATTACCAGCACTGAGCTCGTAGAATGATGTGACTCGAATGGGTTTCTTATTGAGGTGGAAAGTGTTTGAATTAAGCAAAGGCAGAAAAGCGTCGAGCCTATACTTTACCTCTGGGCTATATCAGAGGACTCTACTGCCCGATTTTCTTATGAACATTTATTTACTCAGGTCATAAATGACTTCATGTTGGCATAAACCTGAAGTCATTTGAATATCTATTTCCTTCATGACAGGCTCCAGAATATGAAGCTCGCCGAGAGTCTTCATAGCGTAGGCTATTATCTCTTTTGGCGACCAATGGTATAACTGTGCCCACTTGACCAAACTGAAGCTAGATACAATCATGAATTCATATCAATGTTTCATCTTTTTCAAACTAGCCCTCTTACCAAGTTACACCACACATTCCACACCACCGACAATCGAAAGACAAAAACTTTTCGCTGAAGATATAACAAGTGGATCAAATAGAAGACGAAAAATAAGGGAGCAAGCAGCCACTACTCCAAGTACGTCTTGTGCATCGGCAAAAAGAGACCATCATCTATTTATAGAAATATTCTTGTCAATGTCATCGAGTCTCTTTTTCTCTACCTTCGAGGTTTCTCGTCAGGCGTTTTACCGGAGCTCTTTTTCATATGCCATTGTCAACCTCAAGCCTATAGTACCTGGTCGTATGTCTCGGAGCTGTCTCCTGGAACTGACTCAGATATCACTGCATTTCCAGATGTTCTTGTTATACCTACTCGCCCTGTCCCTCGAATCGCCGACCTCAATGGTACCGAAATCGCTTGACATTTTTGTGTGCCACTCTTCTGATTGGAAATTTCATAGCATCGGAATTAGTATCCCTCATGCATAGTGTTCAGCGCGTTGGTATAATTATCGAGCAAGCTTATGGAGCAGATGCTTTGACTGTTGCCTGCCAAGCAAGTGGCCATCTTTGCTTATTCAAGGTGTATTGCTCATGGCCATGATGTTGTTAGGATGGTAAAGCTGCTGGACAGAGTGTATCGCACGTACATTTCCATTTGCTCCCCAGAAAGGCCCACAATGATCGGTTCTCTGGTGATAATGATGCTGTTTACCCAGCCCTCGAAACAAGTGAAATTAACCTTGCCTCAAACTTTCGAGAGCCCCATCGGATACTAAAAGTTGGTGCAGATGAAGAACGATTGCCAAGAACCCCGGAAGATATGGAGCAAGAGGCTCGATGGCTCCGAACATTCTTTGAATCCGATGAAATTTCGGGCCTTCTATGAATATTGATTCATGGAGACAGGGGCTAGATATTCTAAATCGAACCTAGTACCATCTGCAAATTCTAGGACAATAAACCTTTGCACCTCAGGTAATAACCATGTGAATCTTCGCTCTTTAGTTTCCGTCCAATCTCTATCCAAGAGATAAAGATAATCATTAGTTTGTTCTTGGCTACTCCTAGAGTACTTGCAAAATATACTTTCAGAAAAGTCATTGGAGCTGCAAAATGATTAGAGTCAAACAGATGGAAAACAGTCTTTGTTTCAGGCACAGAATCATGCCCTTTGAAAATACCAAAACCAGTTAACAATACCAAGGCTCAAACGTCGGACGCAAAACGTATAGTGATAATGATCCATAACTGCTTCGCTTGGGTTCCATGATCTAACAGCTGAATATCAACATTATTTTTCACGTTGGTGTATCTGATTCCCTAGCGAAATCCTCGAGCACATGGGATGTGGTAACCTGATCATGCTGGCCATTTCTTTGCTCTTCAAGTCTTCCCTAGACATTCTGAAGCCCCTGCTTCAACAGAAGGGGGCCTAAAAGTCCGGTGCGTTGATATCATCTTCGAATAGTAGAGCAGGAGATCATTGACAACCTAAGGACAGCGTCTTTGTAGGCATGAGCGAATCCAGTATAATCCACGGCCACGCCAACGGATGTTTGGAGCATGCTTCAACACAAATACATGGTCCCACCAGATCTTTTTACATCATGCCATCGTTCCAAGTGGCAAAGAGATGGTATACAATCGATTACGAAGTCAAGTTAGATACCTCAGTAAGAAGATACAGTAGGACCTTGAGCTATTTACGAAAGCGCAAGATCTAGATTGAAGCAGGATCGCATGCGGTGCTTGAATACGGAAGGATGAAAAAGCGGAGCCATTGAGTTGCTCGCAGAATTGCGCGGAATATATCGGAAATGATGTGCATGCAACGTAGCAGATCCTCGATAAGAGTGAGGAACCAGGCCAGCCAATGAACCGAATGCATGTGAACTGCATGTGCATGCCTATTGGTTGAGTGCAAGTTAAAACCGGGCGTCGGCAATATAGTCGACAATACATATTATAGATGGAGCGATGGAAGCGGTTGATACATCACCAGAGCTTTGATAAGCTGACTGGTGGACGAACAGGTTCCCTCATTGACAAAACTTTTGACCTCGTTAGAATGCGTAGTGAACTCGATTATGGTGCTTTGCGATCATGTTATCCGGTTAGTGTCATCGATCGTTATTGCATCAATGTCGTGTGGAGCACCGCGGCATCGTCTGTGCTTGTCGTTGGGACTGTGATCGCAACTTCTTGAAGCGTAGTATGTACAAGCAGAGCTCTTCTCTCTTGGCTTTCTTTCACAGCCTGTAGCCACATTTGGCTGGTCCATTCGCGAAGAAGACGCGAGTACTCGGTGAAAGCCTTGGAGCTGTTTGGAGGTTGTTTGTCAGGCAGCGGAGGGGGATTTGACTGTGACATGGCGTTTAGGAAAAAAGTAGGCAGGTGCTCTGTTCTTATAAGAGGTCGGATCACATTGTGGATCAAAATTATCCGAATTGAACACTCATGTGACCACGTTCCACAGAGAGTTTGTTACACGGCGCGTTCTGATGTCAAGTCGTCGCTTGAATTGGGATGTCAAATGACTTGGTGTCCAGACTTGTCACAAAGTCATGCTCTGCCGATATGGCTACACATCATTACGATGCTGCCGGGTGCCAGCTTATTCCATTTAATTGATTGTAATTACTTCCGGAACTCGTTGGAAAGCTCAATGATAAATCTCCACAGTCACTTATCGTCGCCGTACAGGTAGGTGACCCATCAGCTAATTCGCAACTTGACGTTATTATCTGCCTGCGTCTTATTATAACATTTAAGTGAAAAAGATCAAGCATACAGCATTGTATATACGGTTATTTAGTCCATATTAGTGTCTGTTCACATGAAATAAACCATCCGATAATTCCCTACCGCGCACGGCGCACTCGCGATGACAATGTCCGGGGAAGTATATCCTCTCTTGTTCGAACGTCAACTGTACAATCCAAGTTATGATATTTCTTCAGGTCTTCTGCCTCAGACAGAGCAACCTCTGCTGTGTCCCTAGGGAGCCAGATTATGGGGGGAGGAGCGATTAGCTCCGGAGCATAAAGTATACCAGCCATATCTTCTGCATGATCAGTGAACGGAAGAGGAGGTAAATGAGGTGGGGCATTGGGGTGTGTCCGAGCTGCTCTGTCAGTGGCCGTTAAGTCGTCTAATGTTTCTGTTTCTACGAATCCGATATTCGTGAGCTCAATGAAACAGAGTTATTTCAGAGAAGGAACTCACGGAGCGGGATAGGTCCTCGATAAATCGGGGCATAAGGTTGAACAGCCAAGGTCAAGCTCATCATTTCTAAAACCGATGCCATAGAGCCTCGGACGAGTGGCTCTCTTGTACTACTAGCGTGTGTTGTCTCATCTGCACTCTCCAAGAGATAGCGGTCAGCAGCGCTAACAAAATGGTTCAATGAGTCCCTTGTGATAGGGCTCAATGAGCCACGGCTAGGAAGCCTGAGCTTCAGGGTGGTATAGGTCTCAACAAAAAAAATCACCCCAACACCAGTTCCCGTTAGAACAGCACCTTCAATCCATATGTTGCGACTGAGGAAAATCAATCCCAAAAAGATGGGCTGGAGGGAGAGTAGGGTTCCACAACGTTTGAGAAGCCACAATTGGAGTAGTCCTCCTGTCTGTGAGTGCGTGCGGGCGTACACGTAACCGACGAGAAAACGATGTGCTATATATGGACTGATGTTGGCCGGCACAATCCTTGCTTTTTGTATTTGTTAAAGTACTTACCAACTAAGCTCAGCAGGAGTGAAAGAACGACAGCCGGCCCCATGACAGGGAAGACGAAGGAAAATGTGGACGCAAACATAACAGCTAAAACACAGGCACTGATTGCAAACGTTGGATTATATGTTCGAGGATAGATGGCTGGAGGGTTTGTTAGCTACAATTCATCGATGAGGAGATGCTCTCGTGCCTCTGAATCGTTGGCGGGGCGTCAGTGCAAGCCGTTCCATTGTGAATACGTTCCAAAGTCGCATTGGTTGAAGCAAGAGTAACCCTGGAACGATAATTGCCATACTGATAACAATAGTGAGGCCCAGCACACCCGTATAGACTGCACCATTCGTAATGGATCGGGTCTGCCCAGAGTTCGTGTTGAATGCTTGTAGAGCGAAAAGAATACCCGCTATGGCGGTTAGCCAGATCACGACAACTAAAACCAGTACGTAAAACACAATCCTGAAAACAAACAATTGATTTTCAGATCTTGAGGTTGAGCCGTGAATCTTCGCCGCCACTAAGTCCAACTGTCATGTTAAAGGATTATCAAACCTTGAAAATTTTACTCACAGCTGATGTAGTAGATCGCCAGCGCGGTCAGAACTGTCGCGGCTGTAGCAGGCAGGAGTACAGTTGCAATACCGCTGACAAGCGTATTCGTTGTGAGTAGTGGCTCCAGGAACGCTAGATAGTGTGCCACATCGGGAGCCGGTAAAACTGCAAGACCTGCTACGGCAGTCACTGGCATCAATAATCAGTATGAACACATCACAATCGCTTCACATGATTCTACTCACAACCGGCACCCAGAAGCACTGCAATTATGCAAACAACAGTCCATAACACAATCTTATCCAAGAGGTTTCTCTCGTTCTGGAGGACATCCCATCGGATATCTTCCTTGGCTCGACCTTCAATTATTTGTACTCCTGGCAAATGTCTTAAACCACGACCGACGATTAACCACCCACGAATGTTCCTTCCGTTAGCAATGTCATCATAGCTCTGCTGTTGAGCATCCTTGATTTGCATGTTTATTTCTTTGAGTTGAGATCGCCAATGCGTGATGTCCTCGTAGACTTGCCCCAGGTCATCGAAATTCAGCCCATCAAGGGGTCGAACAAATGGTTGAGCATGCTGAAGGCGTAAATGAGGGGGAGGAGGAGGGATAATATTGGGTTCTTGGTCGTGGTCTCGACGTAGGGGAAACGTCTCACGCCGAGCGGTCAGAATAGCATCTTCAGACTTGTATAATCTCCTCCTCCCAAAGTTTGATGGTCCAACAGCATGAGGTCGTATGCCATTGAAATCGCTATCAAAATCGTTCCCTGGACCGTTCTCCTTTTCTAAGTCAACCCACTCATCGTCTTCATTATAGCCGTTGTGAAGGGTACGGCTTTCCGTTGCGGCTGGCTCATGTGATCGCCGGGGACTTGAAGATATTGCGTCATTATCTCTGGAGTTTGTTATTGCACCAGTAGCCTGTATTGTTCGCCTTTTCACGCCATGGTCATCAATGTATTCTACTTCTTGTTCTTCCAGTATGCCTTTGTCACCGAATGGCTCAGTGCCCCAGTTTGGTCCATGCAAACGAGGATCAGGGATCCAACTCGTCCAACTTTGTCGGGATTCCGACTCCATACGGCCAGCTCCCAGTTGACCATTCCTTTTCATCGAAACCTGAGGCAGGGGTCCATACGCAATGGAATTCCTATTGATTTCTAAGAATCTGCTGCCGACAATGCGAGAGTTGAATGATTCTCCAAAGCTACCATTAGGTCCATAATCAGTCAACCGGCCTCCACTGAGCCCAGTCACGCCTCTCAACTTATAGAAGGAGGAAGGCGCAACAAATGACGTAGGCGCGAGTGATGAAGTACCATATGCACGGTTGACAGCACGTCTTCTTCGGGGGTACTGAAGTGCAGTTCTACCGAGGGGAAGCGGTCGGCTGATGTATGGTCGGGTAGGATCGGGAGGAGGTGGCAGTGGCAGTGGTTCGTAATCGGCAATGGAAGGATCAGGTGTGGTGACTTGGAAAGAGCTGATATACCGTGTCTCGGCTATCTCAAGATTTTCTAGAATTTCGTCGCGCTGATCAATAAGTAATGCAATGTGTTGAGTATCACTACCAAATATCGGTTTCAAATATCGGTTCGGGACAGGAATAAAAACCCATATGTACGTACGAAATAGAGAAAAGGCTTTGAATGTCAACCTCGACATTGTTATCTAGGCCATTCAGGGGAAGCTCTTCGTCTCTGCTTGGTCTGCTGAACCCGCTTCTGGGAAAACCACTCGTCCGCCTAGCATTTTGTTTGCTCTGTTCATCACCATCCATACCAGAGGTGAGGCCAATCTTCTTTATGAACTTCTTAAATCGCTTTTCTCCCCAGTTCTGAAAACCAGGAGCGTCCTTCCCACTAAGCCAGCCGAGATCCTTCCCCTCGCATTTGATCTGTAACCACCGCTTTCGGTGGGTTGCTACAGTATTATACTCTCGCAGGATCTTCCAAAGCGCAGGCAAGAGCCCCAGAACCAACATGATAATGGTAAGAATGATGATGCGAAGGCGCAGATTTTGAGGATCACTTTCATCACCAACAAGAGCTCGCTGTGAGAGAACGTTGAGGTCTATTGCTTGGTCATCAATCACCCGCAATAGTCGAAGCAAGCTGAGATCTTGAAGGGAAGAGAACCCCCCCGTGAAAAGGGCATGACCAGGAAGCTGGGAATTACATGGTATATTAACCAGATAGATTGGAAGTGCGCCTCCGAGGGCGAGAACTGACCATCCTAGAACAACCAGGAAGGTTACCCAAAGCGTTCGTTGACTGAGTTGTTCATCGGAAGGGAATAGTTGTGCATCTCTGCCAGCTGAACGACCGGCATCATTGATATCATCTGGAATGGGTGGAACGAGAGGTACTGGGGGACTCAAAAAAGAAAATAAACTCGAAGCAAGAGGCTTGGGTTGAACTCTGAGAGATATGAGAGGCTACCCCCATGCTCATTGCAACGACGTACTTACTCGGATGGAACGAACCACTCTCGGAGACCATATACTTGACGAAACTTTGGTCGTACAAACGCAAAAGTGAGCTATTCATGTTGTCTGTATTGGTTGCACAAAGAACAAAATCTGGATAACTCACCCAAAGAGACAGACCTAGTACGCTCGAGACAATGACAGTGGCCAGAACTCCTTCAGAGACTGCATCAATACCGTGCCCGAGGCATACTCCGCTCGGTTTTACTACATCCTTGATAGAGATTTCATTGTTCGGCGAAGATGATCCACTTGGCGAGGCAGACAAGAGGTTTGTTGTTGAGGAAATTTGAGGAGAGGGGGCGGAAGTCGTAGAGGGTGGAAGGGTAGAGAATACAACAGACTCAGTAATAATAGTCAAGGTTACAGTGTTTTGAAGAGTGGTTGTGATAGGATACATCGTCGTGAAAGTCGTAACATCAACATTAGTATTTGGGAAGGATGAAGTAGTGATCGGAGGCGATATGCTCGAAAGCAACTGAGGATCTAAGTTTTGAGACGGGAACACACTCGGCGTTGGCGTTGAGAGTGGGGGGGGTTCGGCAGGTAACGGCGAAGGAGTCGGAGCAGGGTTTGGAGGAACGTCGAGTGGAAGAGGGCTGTTTTGTTGTCTAGGTCGTCGATGTCGTAATCCAAATAATGCTCGACGTAATGTTGCTGAGACATCATCAAAATAAACCATGAGTCCACAGGGTCCAGCTTTTCAATGAGAGAAAAAAAAGACTGAGTGAAAGGTCACAATTCGAACCAACGAGAATCCAAATATGGTAATCAAACTTGAATGGTTGATGTATTGATCGAGAACTGACAAGTGACTACACAAACATTGTCTAAAGCTCACAAAATTGGAGCTGTCTCCCAGGAATTAGCGTTCTTCCACATCAAGTATCAATTTTCAACCATTTAGAACTCCCCCGGATAAGGTGGGTCCGACAAAAAAATATTCTGCTGGCCATGGTGTACAATAGTTTTTCTCGTTTGGTAGAAATAACCACGAGTCCCACAGGGATAGTGGACATGAGAACATGGGTCAAGAGGGTAGATGTACCAAGTGTCTTTAGCTGGGTGCCAAACCATTAATGTCCTCTGAGTGGACTCGGTCATGTCGATTGACCCATGGAGGGAGAGATGAAATAGAAGCTCGAGATGGTGAAGGGACTTGTGCACGCGTTGGGTTCTTATATTTTGTTGCCTTCTTCACTTGCACCTTTTCCGGATGCATTCCACCATCTGTGTGTATCGAGTGTTTGCTAGGGATGCAACCCATTCTGAAAAATAGTGAAGTTCAGAGAAGTAGGAGAGAGAGAAAGGGCTCACCTGGTAGTACAGAGGAGACCGCAAGGATCCCATTTGTTCCGGGCTGTGGCTTTTCAATGATTGAGTGATGGTGATGTTGTTGTGATGACAGCAACCTGATCGACCTGATGAAACAATCTTTCGTGTTCCATGTAAAATTTTGTCCAGTATAACTTGTGACAAATCTTCTACACTACTCATCGAAAAGTGAATTTGGTCCTGACAAGCCTCGGCGTACAGGTCACGTGCACATACCTAATAACAAAGTTCCCAATTACTAGCCTGGAGCGCTCATGTTGAACGGTACCAAACAAGTAAGGGTCCTGGGTAGATGAAAGAGCGATACTCATATGTATCATATAGGCTACGACGCTGCAGCAAGCTCAGACGCGAGCACTGCTTACTCTCTTGAACTTGAACCAACCTCCAGAAACGTCCACCTCGTCACTAGTCTCCAACAAACAAGCCCTCGGGCTACAAACACCACCAATTACTGGTCCACTTGTCTGGAAAATTCTTGTGCTCGATCAACAAACGAAGGATATTCTGGCCACAGTCCTACGGGTTCAAGATTTACGGGACGTTGGTGTAACCCTCCATGTGTATGGAAACTCGGTCAGGTACTAAAAGAAAGATGATATCTGATCATCAAATTCACAGCCAACTTCATGCAGCTCGACCTGCCCTTCCAGATGTACCTGCCGTCTATTTCGTCTCGCCAACACTCTCCAACATTCATCGTATAGCACAGGATCTGCAGAAAGGTCTATATGACTCTTTCCACCTCAATTTCGTCGAGCCCCTTCCTCGTTCTCTTCTCGAAGAGCTTGCGGCATCTGTTGCGCAAGATGGGACAAGTGAGCTAGTGGAACAAGTAAGTTTATAACTTTCCTTACGTTAAATGACTGATTAGCTAGATCGTCGACCAATACCTGTCTTTTGTTGCTCCTTCACCTTCCCTGTTCTCCCTGCTCCCTCCGCCTGCACCAGAGAATGATTCTGCCACCTCTGGCTCAGCAAACTCAATTCCTGCTCATCCGCCTACATCCTACACTATTTTGAACTCACCTTCTTCAACCGAACAGCAAATCGAGGAGGAGATCGAAAGAGTAGCTAACGGGCTGTTCAGTGTCGTAGCTACCCTTGGTATGTTGTATAAACGGATCTTCTCTTTCTAATATTCACTATCTTCTCAGGTCTTGTCCCCTTTATCCGAGCACCCAGAGGAAATGCAGCAGAAATGGTGGCCAAGAAAGTCGAAGTCAAGATTCGAGACGCTATCCTTACTGCTTCGCGGTCTACAAACCCTTCAGATGCTCTTTTCGCTCCTGATTCCTCGGGTTTATCAAGTCTTCAGCGGCCACGTAGGTTGCAATGTATACTTCCATATTGCCAGGTATCTCATTGCCAAAGCAGTCCTGCTGATCCTTGACCGCAATATCGACTTGACTTCCGTTATCTCCCATGGTTGGACGTATCAAGCTCTTCTCTCGGACTGTTTTTCCATGAAACTCAATCGTGTAATTGTGTCCGAAGGCCAGAAAAATCAACGCTATGATCTCGATAACAAAGATTTTTTCTGGGGTCGTAATTCTGCTAGTCCATTCCCTCAGGTGGCAGAGGAGATTGAGTTGGAATTGAATAAATATAAACAGGATGCTGCCGAGATTACCAGAAGTACTGGTGTCAGCGATGTAGACGATATCTCAAAACTGTGGGTGCGAATGCATCCATGCATCCGCTTTTCACTAATAAAGTCTCTTTCAGAGACCTTTCTGCCAACGCCACCCACCTCAAAACTGCTATCACACAACTACCAGAGTTGACCGCAAGGAAAGCGACACTTGATACCCATGTGCATATTGCCACTGCACTGCTTGAACAAATCAAGAAACGTGGTTTGGATGAGCTATTTAGCACCGAAGAAACTATTTCGAAACAAGTGAGCATCATTCGTTTCATGAGTCCAATCCACTATTGATACTGTCTACTCTATCAAAAGACGACTGCCTCAATCCTCGAACTTCTTCGCACAAGCCGTCCGGACGGTGATTTTACACCTCAGGATAAACTACGCCTCGTTATTGTCTTTTATCTATCAGCGCCAGACCATGTCATCAGCAAGGATGACATCACTGAACTTGAGAAAGAGCTCAGATCTTCTGGTGCTGATATCGCTGCATTTGAATATGTTCGACGAACAAGGGAAATTTCGCGCATGATGTCAGGCCAGTTCGGAGCCAACACAGGGACATCCACCCCTAATCTCGGGGGTGTAGCTGGTCAAGGAGGCGAATTGCTGAAGGGTTTTAGTGCCTTTGTCGGAAATAAGGTCACTTGTTCACAGTTTCACGTCGCGATATCTCATTTGTTTCATAGCTTTCCGATCGCCTGAAAGAAGGAGCATTTGAAGGCTTGATTTCCGGAGTTAAAAACTTTCTGCCTGCGAACAAACTCCTTCCTGTCACTCGTCTTGTTGAGGCTCTCATGGATTCATCTGCTGCCTCCAATCAGTCCTTGCAAGAGACTGACGATTACATCTTCATTGATCCTCGCGCTCCTCGTAGCGTGAATACTGGCTTGCCTGGTAACGTAGGAAGTAGTAATATGAGACCCAAACGCATGGTTTTTGCAGAGGGTATGGTATTCGTTGTGGGCGGTATTGGATATGTAGAATTTGGAAATCTTGAGGAATGGGCGGGGAAGAACAACAGGAGTATCGTTTATGGAGGAACGGACATTATTGACCCAGGAGGTTTCATTCGTACACTCGAGGAACTGGGCAAGTCACGGTCATAGGGTGCCATATACAATATCGCATATTAGAGTACACTAGGATGGAGTGATGATTACATATTTGTGTAAAGACGAAGATTCCCTCTATTTCCTGTTACCCTGACGAGAGAGGATCTGCACAATTCGAATGCTACCAGAAAATGAGTGATTACGTTCCAACGAGGATGGCCATTGCTTACAATATGTTGAGCATGTCCAGTTCGAGGGAAATGGACTCGTTGAGAGGGTCTGGAGTGTATGTACCCATTTCAGCCATCCTAGCATGTTGCAAAATCTTTTGAGTACTGGAAGAAAGATGGGTGTAAATGTCACGCAAAAAGAGAGAAAACAAATACCCACTCGTAAAGAACAAAACCACCAAACACGGCCAGACCACCATACAAAGAAACTGATTCAGCCAAAGCGAGACTACGGAGTCCCATGGGCAGAACCATCGGCGCAAGAGAGCTCAAGGCGACGACGGTGACACCGGCAAGCAATGGGCCCCCAAGATGCAGATATTTGTCATTGCTGAAAAGAGATCAGAAACTGTCTGCGTCCAAACCTGGAGGAACATACGTGGCTGTTGCCCCTACATAGGATATGGATCCAACGACTCCGACGGTGTAAAGTGCTGCACGGGACAGAATGGCAGGACTCAAAAAGAACAAAGGACTCAAGGTAGCTGCTTGGCAAGCATTAAAAGCCTAGCAATAACAGTGTCATATGTAGCTGAAGCCTCGTTTGAGATGAAAAAGGGTTTGCCACATACCAACCAAAAGAGGTGCTTCTGGATAGGTCTATCCGGTGGTGTATACATCGTAGCCGCCATGGTTGAAATGCTCCCGACCAGACTGACACCCAAGACCACCCCTTAAGCAAAGTTAGATTACAGCTGGGTAGATAGGGTCAGGTACTCACAAGGATTAGCCGACATCAATCGAAATACAAAACCTGACCTGAAGATCTGCCTCGCAGCAGCTGCGGTGACAAGCAGGCCACCAGCTGTGTACTTGAAGCTGTCATTGAGATACGAACGTTCCCCTGCACTTAAAGGATCCCGTGTATCCCTGTTCAGGGTTCCTTCAAGAACAACTACCGCAACAGCGACTCCAGCCTATGCAAATATAAAAAGTAACAAAGCATCGTAAAGGAACCACCCACCGCCGTAGTGCCAAGCCGTCTCCATGAAATTGAGGATTCTTTCCCTTTATACATACTGTCGCTTTCTGAACTGAAGAACCTCGATCGCTTGAGAAATTCAGATCGTGTCCAACTTTTCACTGAACGCAATCGAAGAGCTTCCAAGACGGATGGAGATTTCCTGAAATTGCTGTAATTCCGAGCACATAGCTTGCTTGCAGTGAACACTTGCTGCCCTGGATGAGCATGTAACAATGCAGTCCGTAGAGTCGAAGACACAGCGAACGTCGATAATTGTAACATTGAGAAACTGGAGCACTGCTTTTGACCTGTTTATATAACCTGACTGGTGCCGCTCAAGCAACGTCACTAAGGCGGCAACTCGGCAAGCTTGATACAAAAATAGAATTATCGATACAATACATAAATTCCTGTGTCACGTTACCATTTCATCTGAATCCTGGAGGGCAGGTATTTTCGAGGCATCGACAATTGCAACCATATGGCTTTCGAGCGCCACTGCTAACCGGTTAATTCCTTGCACCATTTGCCACGCAATCTCAAATACGCCACGTTTGTTGTGACTCGTAGACCAGGACCACCGTTTCTCCCATGTCTGTTCCCTTTGGTCAGCAGGAGAGACCACACAAATGCTCACAAACATACTTTAACCCAATATACATGCACCCAACCGTCTCCGCTTCCAGTCGCTAACCATTTACCATCCGGACTGAATGTCAACGTATAGACTGGCCGCTGATGATCGGTTAGAAGTTTCATACATTTGCCTGTAGCAGAGTCCCATATTCGCACAGTGCAATCAAATGATGACGTAGCCAATATATCCCTTCTGCTAGAATTTTGCTCTGGCATCCACCCCATCGTAGTGACGGGACTCGTATGACCCGAGAGGACAATAGATACAAGGGTTTGATTAGTAGTTATGAGCCCAGGGATGGATTCGTCTGAATCGGGTTGTATCTTTTCAACATTCCAGACTCGTGCTGTATGGTCATCAGAACATGTTGCGAGGCATGTCCGCGAAGGATTGCACTTGAGTTGGTTGATCTCATCTGTATGGCCACTGATAACATGATTAGCCCCCAGAATTGGGTAATAAAAAACGCAGACCTGATTCTTTTGATAGGCTCACACCCATCAGTCTTCATCACATGGATATTGCCATCCGCACCAGCCGTCACGAACGTTGCATCATCCAGCCATTCGACATCCAGACAGCGGTCTACAAGATGATGATTAAGTTCAAGCTCTCAGAAGTCCGTCTGGTAGGTATACCCTGATGACACCGATACTGCCGGACAAGTCGTTTCTCCTTGACGTCAAAAAGACATACAGTTGCATCCAAACTGGCAGACAAAAGCCATCTTCCGTTGGGAGAGAATCGCACAGAAAAGATGGATCCCTAAAAGTTCGTTGTGAGTCGGTTGCTAACAAATTGCCAATCAATCTTACCCGGTGTTGATGATGTATGAAGTACGGGTCACCGTCAGAGGTAAACATTCTGAGGACTGTATCATAAGACCCAATAGCCAGTAATGTCCCTTCTGCGTTCCATGTTAATGCAGTCATGTCACCTGGTATTCCATCGACGTGATTGTCTATAGTCGTTGGATGACCATTCCAGACCATAAATTCTGACTCAGGCGCTGAAGGATCAGGGAGATTCCAAAAATTAACTACAGCATCCTTGGATCTACTCATACGTAAACACGTAAATCAGGAAGATCAGTGTAAAATTATAAGCATACCCGGTTGCGAGCTGTGTATATCTTTGAGGGTTGAATGAGCACACAAAAACTTCTGTCCGATGTCCGGGAAGCATCAAAATTGCCTTATCATTCAGAGACTCGTTTGAGGAGTGAGTCTGATCGGTTCGTGTGTGCACACATTCGGCAGCATCCGTGTCCTGGCTTCTGCTCGCGAAAATTGCAACAGGTGAAATTGAATCTGAAGGGGTTTGTGATGAATTTGCGTCACGGAAACCCATTTTTATTGGAACCCCCACGTCCACGTCGTCAGGCTCACGCTTGGCTCGTTTTTCAGCAGGACCATCAGTTCGATGGGGAGAAATTTTGCGCTTCATAGAAATATCATTGGAAATCAAGGTGCCATTCGTCTTGGCAGCAGAGGTGGTATCATGTGATGGTTCAGTGGAAGTATGATGAGCCTGTCCTTCCAAAGACGTAGATATGTCCTCGTCAGGTGTCTTGTCTGTAGGGGCCTTCGGAGGTGCAGGACGAGAAGCTGAAGAAGAAGCAGGAGACTTGGGTGAAACAATAGAAAAGGCGTCGGAAGAACAAACATGATGTTCCAGCAATGAGAACTTATTCTTGCAACCTGTCATTAGTTCATTGCCACGCCAATGAGATTCAACTTCAATATACAACAAGGCTTTGCTAAGCAGCTCGATGAGTTCTCCACGAGGTATGTGTTTACAGAACCACGGGGAGTTCTGCAATGCACTTTCACTACACAAGGTAAATGCAGAATGTGTAAAACCTGATGGGACTGATCGACATAGCACGAGGCTTGAAACGGATTTGTACTCACCAGAATCCTTGAAGTATGAGTATATGAGGCAATTGATTTCATCTGCCGTTATGCATAATGGAGGAGTATCCATGCGAGTGCAAGGCTGAAGATGTTGTATGCGTGCGTTTGGTGTGTCTGTTTCCGGTGATCTCACGATTAGTATCTCCGTCCCCGCGATATTGACCGTGGCAGAGTGATTGCCTGAGTAAGCTGCTTAAGACACAATTTTCCTCCTTCTCTCATGCAACCAGACCGTACTCATTCTGGTCCTTCATACGATGACGATGAGGCTATTCAACCTGTGACGGGTGATGTTCAGGACATATTGAATGGTCTGTCTCTATCCTTGCTATCAAGTTCTCTCATTAATATCTAAATCAAAGACCTATTCTTGATGCAATCGTCCAGTCCCTCTGGGGGGACGAGGTCATTAAGCTTCAGGAGCATCAACCTCCACAGTCTGGCACGATTGCTCAGAGCTGCCTCTGCCGACGACGGACCCGGCTTCTACTTTGAGCCTGACAATGATGACGGCGACGACGACGAATTGTATGAAGATGATGAAGATGATTATTCGCTTTATGAACCTCGTCAAATCACTCGGCCAACCTGGCACGAGGAAATCAAGGAACCGGTTGAAGAAGGTGTCGAACTTCTGTATAGTGGAGATTTTGGAAGAATTGGTCCTAAATCTCGGAGCCGACGGAAGGTCGTAAACATTGCCAGACAGATTCTATCTCAGAGCTCTGTTGCAATTCCGGAGACTTATCGAGAGGAGCTCATTTCTGTATGTTTGCAACACTTGCGAGACCTACATTTCCTTAGTGTTGATAGGACATGGTACCTAATTCAAATGGCACTACTGTGACAGAATATACTTCCAACATCTATACTGGCCAATTCTCCGCTGGTGAACGAATGTTCTTAATAATGCCATCATCATTATTCTGATATTGTACTCCAGATTCTTCCTTCTATTACACTTGCGCCCAAGGTAAGGATGCAGGCATATCAGCATATTACAAACTCAAAAATCACTTTAAGATTTTCGCTTGCACATTTTCGATACAGCTGCTCCTCCTCAGCCGATTACTCCTCAGCGACGCCACTACAATGCGGATGATGGTATGAGAACAACCCTCAAGGTCTCGAGGACTATACAAGGAAGAGCTGGTCGCTGGACCATCACGGATGCCAATCTCTCTCCTGACAATGAAAGGTCGGTTAATTTGGCACCTCTGCTACTTCAAATATTGACATTCATATAGGATGATATATTCGTCTATTGTAAGACTTCAATACGCTGGAATCTGCTATCCTGACTTTCCTCACCAGACGCCTACGGTATACATGACCAGCACGCGTGAAGACTTGCCACAGCAAATACCTATAACATTCTCTGACCCAGCGCAGATTCGAAGTCGTTATGCATACGATGGTTATCCCGATGAGAGTTTTGGTATCTATAGTTGCAGATTTTCTGCCGATGGGACTGAAGTCATAGCTGGAGGGAACGGTAAATTATTTGGTGCGCTCCGTTGAGGTTGTAGTACTATCCGCTTCTCCTGATTCGTCACCTTGCAGTATATGATCTTCTGGCGAATAGGAGGACGGTCAAAATCAATGCTCATAGTGATGACATCAATAGTTGTTGTTGGGCTGACACTTCGTCGGGAAATGTACTTGTCAGCGCATCTGATGACACATTTCTAAAAATTTGGTGCGGCTGACGGTAACGGGAATGGGTTTAATTCCTAATAATTGCTTTTTAGGGACAGACGCTCGCTAGGAGCTTCACAGAAACCATCTGGCGTCTTAATCGGACATACAGAGGGTATAACATATGTATCTGCGAAAGGAGATGGTCGATACGTAATATCCAACGGAAAAGACCAGTCCTTGCGTTTGTGGGATTTACGAAAAATGCGATCTAGTCAAGAGTTTGAGTCAGTCAAAGACAGGCACCATGGCATTCGTGGATTCGATTATCGGTGAGTCCTCACTGAGTGCCAAACAGCTTGAAACTGAATTTGAAGTGGAAGATATTCACGCTACCCTAATTCCGATTTGAAATCCCATCCCAAGGATTGTAGTGTGATGACCTACAGAGGTCATAGCGTCTACAGAACTCTGATTAGATGCCACTTCAGTCCGATTGCCAGCACTGGCGCTCAGTATATATACTCAGGATCTGCCGATGGCAGGATTCACGTTGGTCCTCCTTGTTCTAGATATGTCTCATTAGTTAAATCTTGGCTTTTCCAGATTTGGTCCCTTGATGGCCGCATCGTTCAGGTGCTTGACCGCTCAAAGACTTTACCCATCACGTTTGATCCGTCTGCTCCTGATGTTAAGCCAACTCGCAGGGCTCGCCAGTTTTCATGTGTACGAGATGTCAGCTGGCACTCTCAGGTACTGTTTCCGAAATTATATCGCTCCATTTGTGTACTCATAGTGTAACAGGAGCCTGTTCTGATGAGTGCCGCCTGGTCAAGTACTGAGGGTGGCAGCCACGTTGCCAGGCACGAGTGGAAAGGACTTTCTAAGATGTCCAGTGGATTAGAGGATTGGGTTCAAAAACAGCAAGAAGAGGAGCCGGAGATGAACAGACAACGGAGGTCTACAAGACTGGCACATCGCGCGCTGCGAAATTTGCCTGGTGCATTCAACTATGACGAGGATGCCTGAATTACCTTCACTGAGTATGACTCATTGTATCAGTAGTATTTCTTTGTGTGCTGTACAATATTTGTAAGATTGATTTTCGAAAGATGAAGTTGAGCATTTATTGATTAATAAAAAATGTATGTCTCTAGCTACCGAATGATTAACAGTTTGAATTACCTGTCCCAGGACTGGGACACGCTCAAATGACTAGCATCAAAAGGCTGTTGCCTTCTTATCATCGATTACAAGTATCGGGCCAGAAAAGGAACTTTACTGGCTTCTAGCTCCTAGTCCCTTGCGCTCCGAATCAAAAACTCGCTAAGAATCATTTCGGTACAACATTGATCGTGGTAAATATCAATTCAAGTGCAACCGGAATTAGTTCATTTCACATCAACTACTCTCCGTGATTCGCGAATCCGGGACAACAGAGCCGCACGATTCTGACTCGGCTCCAGGTCCTGACCATGCACTCATGTACGATTCTCAGGCATTGTAGTAACCACGTTCCCAGCCCAATCGTCTGGATACACAATAAAGGTTGATACTATCAATAGGACCCGGTGCTCATGGTGCGGGATATTGAGACTCCTGCTATGGTGAAAGCCACAGCCTTCTTAAGTCCCTTTTGTCTCAAACTCAAATAGAACCTGACACCTGTTCGGGCCAGTTTGGACAAGTGGCGTCATAATTGTAGACCTAGCCATCGCAAGGTCCTGACTGACTGATCTCCCTGATCTAGCTATTTCCACCGCTTCGAATTTGTCAATGTATGAGTACGTCCGGTGCTTCTCTCGTCATCGCAACCTTCTAACCACTTCTAATTGAATATCTTGTGCTTGTCCACACTCCGCAGCCAATGAAGAACCAAGGTCATACGCCGTTCCTGATCGATTTTGGCTGCCCGATTCACGGTAATTTATTCTTCGGTTTAGATATCTCCTGTAATTGTGAACGGAGACCCCACGAAATGCGGGCGGTTGTATATAAACCCGGCAGCCCTCTCAATAATCTCGGTTCCCCTTTGCACCTGGTCGTTAGTTGCCGCCAATTTCAAATAAAAGGATCTTACCTATCTCAACTCACCTCATCTTCCATCCCATAGTGTGTACCATCATCTTCTGGCTCTGATATATAATATCCTAACCGATCAGCTCGTCCAAAGTTCCCAGATCACTTCTCCTTTGTTATCCACAAGAGTGGCTCCCTCTGACCGATGTTTCACATGAACTACGGTGAAACTACCTATTCTTTCGATCATGACCCTACTCCACATAAGAGGAAGGTTCCAAGGCTTGCACTCTCGACGGATGTCAAGACCTCCAGTAAATTCTACAATCATACAACCCCTTTGACGCCCTTTTTCGCACAAATGCCCCATTCGTCTTCTGGAGCTTTATCTCAGATAGAGGTTGATGGGGTTATCGAGTGCCATCCACAAATTGACGCAAATCCTCGTTTGAAACGCTCTTTGGGGACGCATCTAGACATGGGCTATAGTCATGAGTGTCGCAGTCTCGATCCAGCCCATCCCACTCTCCTTTCAGCATTACCTATTGACTCGACTGCGGATTATACCGTCAAGCTCTCATCATCAAGTGAACAATGTCCTTCGCCCTCACAATGCACCAGTCTTCGAAATACAAATAGCTCCTTATTTCCGCCTTTGTCTGTTTATCCTTCACCTCCACAGTCGACGAGCGTTTCTCCTTTGGAACTATCCACTCCCATACCCGTTCAGCCTTCGCCTTCGCTTCCTCTCCATCAGCCTCGCCCTACCAGGCGAATATCTATTATCTCGCTTTCACGACTGGCTTCTGAAGCTGAAGAGATGGAAAACTCTTCCTGGTGGCGAGCCAATTTGCGCAAGGAAGGATTAGATGTTGGATCAAGAAATGTAGATTATTCCTTTCATTATCGACAATCGCCTTATTCTAGAGTAGAATGTGGCAAGCAAGCTCCACGAGAAGGTTTTACGACTAAGCCATTCATACGGTAGTTGCGGTTGTATGGGGTCAGATGCTGTTGGTTAACGATCAAGCATTAAATAAGACCGAGGCCATATGATCGGTTAATAATATGAAATTGTATAATGTAATTGTGAATTTATCTGAGCTCTTATGTACGGGTCGAGTGATCCAGAAGCATGCGCGATATCAGAAAGTCGTTACTGTAAATGATGGATCTTGTTCATGGAAAATCTGTAGTCCGAATGCTAAATATCTTTGGATGGGTAGCCCAGAGTGTCTGCAGTTTTGAAAAATCTCTCGAAAGTTCCATTGGCATTATCCCCGAGTGACTGGGAGACTGAGTCAGAGAAACCATGACCAACAGGCCGCATAAACGATTGTTGTACCTCAAATGGTTCGGCCAGATGGGGAAGATCCTGGATATAGGATTCTCCGTCTAACAGATCGTATAAGTCATTGCATTGGTCTAGGGCCCAAGTGTTGCCAAGTGTTGGTAAGAAATTTTCATGAGAGTCGTAAGCTTCAGAAAGAGGGCTGCCGTCGGATGGTTGTTCAATTTCCCTTGTATCCAGCGAATACAAGTCAGACACTTCAATAGATATACCCGGCTCTGAAAACGATGTCGAAAGCACGTCGATTATCGCAGGGGTAGCGGAGGTAGGGAGGCTGGATGTTGGAGAGATGTTTTGCACAGGGGCAGCTTTCTTTCGTTTGGCATGTAGATTACCCGGATACGTAGCGGCGCGTTTTGCAAATTGAAGTGGAGATGACTTAGACTCGGATAGGAACTCTGCAGCCACTGCTGGTGTCAATGTATGCCCAGAACGGACTTGAAGTAATGTTTCCACTGGCAACTTTGGAACAGGCTACGGAAAAATGTATGAGAATAAATTCAATTTACCTATATGTCTACTGACCGAACTCAACATTTGAACCTGTTCATGTTTTATAACTCTCCTGCGTTTTAGATTGGTATGCTTGTCTTCCTTGGCAACTCGAAGACCTGGAAAAAAGCCTTATCAGGATCTGCCAGAGGTAATGAAAGGGGAACTAGTCGTGCCTCTGGAATGGAAATAATCATATATATGCCGGCGATCCACACAGTAACGATCCTGAAAATCTTTTCGGACAGCGAAAGTAGGCATTTTGGCACCAGGAACAATTAGGGCTTCCATTTCTGCGACAAGATCTGGTCCAAGGCGCAGTGCTAGCCGCTGCGGGTTCACTCTGCGAGTCTTTGGACGTTCTTCATCCACTGGAAGTATTGCATCACCAGAATCTACTGAGACAGCAAGAGATGTACACCGACGGAGCCGAGAAAAACCAGCAGCAAGATCCTGAGAGAAGTTCAGGCCAGATTCTGTCTGGACAGGAGTCATCGTAGAAGAGTAGCAAGAGATTACCATATTCTCAAAGACCAAGGTGGATTTAAGTACAGATGACGATAGAGTTATTTGGTAATTCGATGATGTCAATCGAAACGCGACACGTTGATGAGGTCACATGATATCAAAACCAGCATCTATAAGACATGATCAAAACGATTACAGTGTAGATGTGTGCATGAAGTTTCTTCTAGTGGAAGAGAATAATAGGAGGAAGTTGCTTCAGACGTTTATGGATACATGATGAATTCTTGTGTATTTTTACCAACTTCAGAAATACAAGCTAGCAGCAAAAACAACTAGAAAAGAGGAGATTTGAGCGGGTATGAATTTGACCTTAGGCAAACTTACTATCTCGTTTAATTTTGAGTTGTGCTTCTTCCATTTTTTTGAAAAGGCGAGCGTCACCAATTACTCGAGCAGCATCCCGGACCTCTCGACAGGTCTCGTCAAGGCGGGTGATACAGCGTACGATCGATCCCTCAGGAACATCAGTTATTGCAGTTATCTGTTCAAATGGCTGTACTTTGATGAGGGGAACAGCATCCATTGGTGGATAGTTTATTCTCACCATGCCCTTTGCCCATTCATACACAACTTCGGTGAGACCAAACTTCAGAACAGATCGAAATTCTTCGGAAGCGATTTTCTGGCGATCTTGAGCCCCACCAATGCGATCATTGATTGCTTGGATTACATCGCGTCCCTCTTGCAGCTTAGGTGGAAGCAGCGGTTCTACTTCTGTCTTTTCTTGGAAGACGAAACAAGAAAGCAGAGCCACCACTTCTTCTGGGCCATAAGTAGCTAAGGTATTTTCTAGGATGAGCTCAGTCAATACGAGCTCGTTGGCTGAGTTGATCTGAATTTCACAATCAAAATAACACAAAGTGATACGGTTGACAATTGCCTACCTCGCATGCTACCCGCCCTTTTAAGAGAACCGTCGAGTTTTCATCAATAAATTTCAGTTCCTTGAGAACTTCGATGCGTTGTTCATAATCTGGGATCAATTCCAGGTTCTGTTCGGATATGGCTAGTTTGAGATGAGCAATGTTGGTGCGTAGAATCTGCTCTCCATGGATGATAGTGTACTGTTGCATGGTGAAATCATTTAATTGAGGCAGTGAACAGCACACGCACATGTGGTATGAAGCTAGGGCACTGTAAGCAGCCCCTATTAGAATTCAGTTTTACAATCGTATTCCTTCGCTGAAGAGTTTCTTGGAAATCCAACAGGCGTATTTTGCTCCAGTCCACCTCTGGAATATCCTTTTGGGACGTCAACCAATCTTGCAAAATGCCGGATAGGCTCTTGATACCATCCAACATCGTCGATATGCGATGCCGTTCAACGATCTCATCAACGTCGACCTGCGAGGAAACAAGTCAGTATCAGGGACGTACGAATGGCACTTATCCATACTTTTATAGTACAGCTTGTGACAAGGCTGATACTAGTTGTAAGGACAGCTCGCAGTTCATATACGCCATTCTTCACGATCAATTCAGCTTTGGGTGGCCATAGTGGAAGGATCATCTGGTTATCAACGTCTACGCAAGGTCTCAGAGGAAGCAAAGATCAGTGACCTGTCTATATTCACCGCGATTCCCACTTTTGATATCAGCTGAAACTAGCGCCAGAATGAAATAAGTCTTGGCTTGGCTGATTCGACTTGACTCCAAGACTTGCAGCGGGGCGGGTTTCAACAATATGCCCACGCTAAATGGACAAAAATGCTAAAAATGAATGTTTTGTCTAGTTTCCCCACCGACTTCGAGAATAAACTGACATTATCATGAAGGACAACTACTCTGCCCGGAGAGAAGAGCTTTGAGCCTTGTTGGCGGCTAATGGCCATGTCGATTAATTGCTGGTTGAGCTCAATGACTTCTTTCATGTCACTGTGGTAATTCTTGATATCCATTATGCATCGTTCGCATTCCAATTTCTGCAGAGTTGAGAGTAGTCTCTCGTTCTGTCCAGGAAGAACAGCTATATCACAGTTACTTGAAAGGATGAGCAGAACATCTGACCTCAATGACTTTTTGTTGGTTTTCAGGCAGCAGTCGTTGAGATGTATTTTCTGAGAAGCTTCGCTTGATCATTTCCTCCACCCGAAGGGCTTCCACACGCAACAAATTCAGTATCATGTTGTACGTCAGTCGAAATTGAGATGTCAACTTCCCCGGTACGCCCAAGATCATTGTCTGAAGGGCATTTTGCTGTCCCAGATATGAGTTCAACTGCTTTCAAGCAAGACAACATCGTACCTCTGGAAGCGAATCTCCAGAGAGTATAATGACTGTTCCTGTGCTATCAAGACCACGACGCCCAGCTCGCCCAGCCATCTGGGTATATTCACCGGGAAGGATATCTCGGAAACTGCGACCATCGTGTTTTCGGACACTGGAGAATACTACACATTTGGCAGGCATATTGACTCCCTAGAGCTGATGTTAGGGATAGAGTTTAGATTCAGAATCGATAATTACCATGGCAAATGTTTCTGTGGCAAAAAGTGCTTTCACGAGTCCGCGTGCAAATAGTATCTCCACCACTTCTTTCATGATTGGCAGGAGTCCACCATGATGGATACCAATGCCGCGGCTTAATAAATCTCGCATGCGGCTAATCTGAGGTAATTTCTTATCAGAACCTTTCCAGTTTCATAAGTAGGGTACCATTGATGATTTACACATTCCTCTCACCTTTCAGTCGTGATAACGCCTTTTCGATTGCAACATGAACTTCACTCTTCTCTGCAGATGTACATAAGTCGGCATTAGTCAATGTTTCCGCGTTCTCCTCGCAACGTTTCTTAGAAAATGTGAAAATCACAACAGGAAGCAGAGCTTCTTTTTTAAGATGGCCTAAAAGGTGGACGTAGACGTTCTTGTCCGTATGAATTGTACGTATTGGTCCACCACCGCCACGACTTCCGTATCGGGTGACTGGAGCGGATCCTCTAAATCCACTGATGCTTCGTTGGCCACGCTGGCCACTGGCCGCTCCACGAGCGCCCATGCGTTGGGCTGGAGGCAAACCAGCGGCTTCGCGTTCTTTGTCTTGTTTGCGCCGCAATGCTTCTCCGGCATCTTTGTACCTGGGCCAATGCTATGAGGTGGCGACTTCAAGATAGATACCAAGGTTTACCCCTGCCCAATGAAATTGCGTTTAGCGTCGACAATCTTGAACTTGTCTCGCCCTGCATAGAGGTAATGCTCGAGTGGCACTGGGCGTTGCACTGTTGAAATGACATATATATCTTTCTTCTTGGTGCGTCTGTGATATGGATATGCTTCAACATTCAATAAATGATTAGTATATACCTTACCCAACCCAGTCTGCAAACTCTTTGGCATTCGGAACGGTGGCAGAAAGGAGGATAATGTTGACATGGTCTGGAAGCATGATGATAACCTCCTCCCAAACTACACCTCGCTACGGCACTCGTCAACATCATCAGTCTTAGATCGACAAATTCACGTCACCTCAGCATCGTTAACGTAATGAACCTCATCGAAAATCACGAATTCTACGTCTCGAATCAAGTCGGCCCCCTTGTAGAGCATACTCCTGAGAATTTCCGTTGTCATAACAAGGCAAGTTGCTTCTGGGTTGATTTGGACATCACCAGTAAGGATTCCGACAGACGCTGAAGAAAAAGTTTGCTTGAAGTCCCTAAACTTCTGGTTCGACAGGGCTTTTATAGGAGAAGTATAGATTGCCCTGTGCTGCAATTAACTGTATTCTGAAAGCTAGTTGGCTCAAAGGCACCTCGTCATATGCTTTTCGGCGAGAGCAATCGCATATTCCGCAACGACAGTCTTTCCAGCAGAAGTGTGAGCCGCGACAAAAACTGAGTCTCCGAGCTCTAGATGATGTACAGCTTGCTTTTGAAACGTGTCCAGCTCAAAGGGATACTATGATCGCGGTGTTACAGCATCACCAGTGCAGAGGCCATTATTGGATATACCTTATGTGCCATCTCGGGGACAAGTTCGTGAAAATTAGCTAGGGGTTGATTGACATCAATGACATGAGCCCAATCTCGTTTCTGAACATCGACTTTGCGGATGGGTCGAGGACGGATTTGAATCAGCTTAAGGTGTTCTTTCTGATGATTGACATCAGATAGAAAAAGTCGTAGCAGTGCTTCGACCTTACTGGCAATAACACATCAATTTCATTCTGCTGTTGAGTTGATACTATTTCGTCGTCAAGCGGGACAGCGATCGCCTTGTGCACAAAAGTTCTGGAGATTGGGATGAAGATACAGGCAGGACATACCTGCTCCTTAAATCGCTCTTTTATTCCTTCCTCTGATCCGACAACATCCAGATCCAAAATTTTGTTTTCAACTTCCCCTGGCAATCTGATTCCTCTGCTTAGACCTGGAGCAACCTCACGCAGTTGTTTGTTGTCCACAGAGGAACCCTTCTTCTCTCCAGATTCGATTATATCGTCAAGGCCACCTGGTAGGAATGGAACATATCCCGACTTTCCTCGAACAAAATTCTGCGCAGGGGCTGGTGTTCGATTGATGGAAAGAGAAGTAAGTCCTGTCGTATTACGTTTGATTGGTGTCTGACTGAGGTAACGTATAGGTTGATTTCAAAATAGTCTTTGTGACTCACCTCGGTGTGCCCTACAATCCGACCTTCGAGGCCAGCACGTACAAATGATACTGATGTTGGCGGAGGCGACGGTTCCAAACTGAGGAGGCTCGGTACGTGAAAATCGCGGTCCCAAGTACTGTTCCCTCCATTAGCTGGTCAGTAACTTTGTATGAATCCATGTCGCACATCTGATATGTGGAAAGCAGATGCTCCGGGAAGCCAGTTGGCGGCAGAAGAAGCCTTGCTTCAATATTCTGGAAAATCTGTTCTCGGGGTGGTAAGCCTGCAAGTCCTAGCTCCTCTAAAAGTGCAGACATTTCTTCTCGGCGTGGGTTCACGATGCGAGAGATAAGAGCTGCTTGATTTGCAGTGGCCATCATACAGACAAGAGAAGCGGCACTGATTGCACAGCCACTCGTTTATCTATTTTACAGTACACACACTCTCTACTTGCCTCAAAAAATCATACCTTCTTCTTCGCTAGTGCTTTTTAAGATCGGAAAAACGCTTCATAAGTGCCAAAAAGTCGTCCTCTTTTTCAACACCGGGTGATGTTACCGAAGGTAATGTTCCTTCCTTTTCATCTTTTACCTCAGATGCCTCAGGTGGTCCTTCCTCAGGTGGTCCTTCCTCATCGGCCATGTATCTGGCCTAAAGGCACTTGTTTTCAGAGTCATCATGGAGAACTAGATGAAAAATACCTTATTCAAGTCGGAGACAACCTCATCAACTTGTGGGCACGACTCCCAAGGGACACCATACGCTTTAGCGATCTCGCACAAGTAGGCATCAATAAGTTCATTTGATGGTTGGCCAGACATCAGCTTGTGTGTCACCTGAGATTACCAGAACCCGTTAACCATTGAACAAGCAACAAGAAAAGTCGGCATACCCGTTCAGCGACACAATTATTACGGTTCTCCATGACTGCCACAGAAAATTCCCGACCATACTTATGCATAAGAATATCTCTCAGGGTGTGGAGCTCTAGATAGGGCAGTTATTCTTGTGTAGAAGTATTGGACAACATAAGAGATTACCCTTCAGTTCGGTTCGTGGAGCAGCATAGATAATACTGCAAACGCCCTCGTTGATGGCTTGATTACATTGAGATATCATTATATACCATCGCCATCTATTGGTCGCGTACCTGGATCTGGTTCCCGGTTGCTAGACCAAAGAATCAATAAAGAGTAAGGTAAAGAGAAACAAGGTTTTTGCACTTTTGGTCTAGGAGGCCAAATCTTGCTAGTAAGAGTTCGCAGTAGAGCTCAAGAAGCTCCAACAGTTCAACATGGATGTCTTCATTGATTACTACTCTTTAATCAATGGACGAGTGAACAATAGATTTGACACCACTTACAGCCCTCGACCTTGATCCGAGCAGTTTCGATTTTGCATCGCTCTAGGAGGGTAGCTATATCTCTGCGAGATGACTTTGCTTGTGCTTCCTTCTTCTGTTGCAGAGTTCTCAGTCGCTGTACTGCTAGTCTAGCATGTCGGTTGATCCCAGTCGCGGCACCACTGAAACAATGGAACTCACGTACCGGAGCTGAACCTGACGGAACGAGACGTTTAAGAGGAAATGTTGAAGAGACGGTGTATGTACCGCACACCTTTGTCTTTGCGGCATTCAAAGGAATCATTCGTAGGTGAAGTGAGTGGATGTGATTGATATGGTCCGTGCTATTTCAAGAACATTATACAACTGTAAATGGTAATGCAATGATGGGTTATATACAAAGTGAGAGACGCAGCTACACACAAGACCCAGAAGAGGTACAGTGCTGAAGAATAGGAATTGCAGTCAGGTATGACATTTGCCATGAACAATGAGATAGCAGCAGGCAAAAAAGAGGGAGAAACAATAGGGGACACTTAGACTTGCCATCCAATCCTGAAAAATGCCAGCAAACATACAAACACAAAGTGTGGCATTTCTGGTGTCACTTCTCCCATGGTATGCTCTCTTTCCAGTCTGATGAGTAACCCAAGCTCAATTGCCAGCATTTTGTTGTTAGTATGCTGCTTTTCTATGATTGGTGGAGGGATGGGTCATGCTGGTAAGAAGTTTGTATCTCAGGAAACAATTGTACTGTAGGTATTATATGTTGGTGGTGGAGATACATGTTTTGGCCACAAAGAAGAGACAAGTGTGTGCTCATAACAGATCTGCTGGCAATTTTGTGATACAGAACTCTCTGCCAAGCCAGTCCAGATCAGTCAACTTGAGAGAGACTCTCCCTTACTGATATTACATTTGCTGGAATTCGGAGGTCATGATAGTAGCAGAAAAGATTCAACAAGACAGGTGTATCAGAGTTAAAAACCATGTGTTGGTAATTTCTGATCACTGTCATGACATTTCTGCTCAAACTAATGTAATATCAGTTGATTTAAGAGAGTGTTTTTAAGGGAGAGACTCTCCCTTAAGCCAACTGATATTACATTTGTTCAAGGATGTCATAATGGTGATCAGAAATTGCTAACACACGTGGTTTTTAACTCTGATCCACCTGCCTTGTTATTGCCTTGTTATTCTGCTACTATCATGACCTCCAAATCCCAAATCATGCGACAATCCCTCCATATTCACATTGATCCCTCTCCGTATGTCTCTGGACTTGTCATTTCTCCTAAGTCTGCCTCTCCATCCTCGGAATCTACCCACTTTAGTACAGGGGACATCTCGAACAACACCAACCAGCACTGGCTCGGACCAGGATGAATTCTCTGTCTTGTGTATATATGATTTCCGGGCTGCTGATGATGATCAGCTTTCCTTCCGCAAGAATGAAATACTTCTCATAGTCAAGCGCGAGAACACCGGGTGGTGGGCAGCAATGCGCCGGGGAGGAGATACAATTGGCTGGATACCCCAAGCATTTGTCAATACTCTAACAGAAGAAATGGCTGAACGTCTGGCCAATGTGAAAGAAGATCTTCGCTTTTACGTATACCAGGCAGAGCAGCTGTGGGAGCCTGAGGTTGAATCGGCACCGAGAGGCAGGGTATGTCATCTTTCTGTTGATAGTTCATTCTGTTTCATGTCTTCTATCGGTGTTCCGTAGGTATCACCTCACAATATCAGATACCCGGAGCGTACTTCACAAAGTCAACAAAGTCAAGTCAACCGTTCGGGACTGCCCCAAGTTCCCGCCTCGTTGGATACTCTTAAGGGTCACAAGAATACACCACCTTCTCCAACCACACCCGTGCCTCAGTTACCCAGTCAAGCTAATAATAGTGTGCACGGACCTACAACGCTGACATCGAATCAGAGAGATGACAGTTCATCTCGTTTCATGCGAAGCCCAAGTATGCGGAGATGGATGGGTTACGGTAGCCCAGAATCTGCCGGTGCCTTTAGTATCTCTGCTAGATGGCCCCGGAATGCAGAACGGAGGAGACTTCCGCCAACAGAAGATTGTTCCCAACCTGTACTGGTCCTACAGGCTTCGGTTCCGTGGTATCTGAAGCCAAGGTTTACGGATCAGTTAGATACAGATCCAGATGGCCAAGTGCGTTTCGGAACCATTCCTGCTCTAGTGGAACGATTGTTCGGTATGTTCGTCTCCGCTACCCTGGGCAGCTGATTCATTTTTCATGACTAACAGCAACCAATACGGAGAATAAACAATATCAAGATGTCTTTCTGATGACATTTCCATCGTTCATGTCCCCAGGCGCGTTGTTTGATGCGCTCGTAGAGTACTATGATCTTCCTGAACCGGAGGGTCTAGATGTCGCTGAATTGGAGGATTGGTTAGAACGTGGAAGGGGCAGAACGCAACGAAAGGTTCTGGAGATATTTGGCGACTGGCTCCAAGCGAATCATCTATTAGAACAGGAACCCAACGCAGGAGGTCGTCTCACAGAATTTTTGAAATCAATCACATCAGGTCCCAGCAGCAAGCTCTCTAAGCTAATCCAAGATCAAATCAAGGATTTGGCAAGAGATCTCTCATTCTGACTGATTAATCAAGGGCTAATGTTAAGATGGGACAGACATTTTCCAGTGGAAACCCTATCACTATTTCCCCATCAATTGGTCCGCGCAAAAAGAAGAACTCAAAGCCTCAGAAAGGCGATGTTTTGAAGATAGAAAATGCAGACCTTGCAGAGCAACTCACAATGATCTTGGCTGAAATGTATAGGAAGATTTTGCCCCAAGAGTGTATCACGTACGCGAGATCACATAATGGACCTGGCATGACAAACCTCCGAGAGTACTGTGCAGTCCATGACAGGGTGGTTTCTTGGGTGCAGAAAAATATCTTAGATATTGGTGTGATAAAGAAGCGGGCAGAAGCCGTTGATTATTGGATCAAAGTAGCGGATGTTAGTTTGTATTTTGTTCTTGGTCAGTGCCTTACATTAACGGTCATATTTAGAGATGCCGCTTGTTGAACAATATTGCCTCTATGAGCGCCATTATCACTGCCCTCACCAGCAACATTGTCCAAAAACTCTCGCTCACAATAGCTCATGTTAGCAAAAAATCTGTCTTGGACTCACTTTCGCGGTATAACGACCCGTCAAACAGTTTTGCGACCTATCGCAAGCTGAACAATGTCGATGGTCCTTGCCTGCCGTTCATCGCCATGTACCTCACTGACTTAGTCCATATTGAAGACCAGTTGAGTGACAAGGAATCTGGGCCAATCTGCTTTTACAAACGGAGACGATTCTTCCACGTCATATCTATAATGCTTCGTCATCAGAAGGAACCTTATCTTCTTCCGCTGGATGACGTCGCTGTGTTTCTTCGAGATCAGCTGCGGAAAGAGCCTCTTATGGAGAGGGAGCTGTGGGAGAAAAGCGAGGAAGTGCGACAGTTGGAGGTTGCCCATATTGATATTCGAAAATTCTGAATAATATTGCCCCTTCTCGACTTCGAAATTCCAAGGTCACCAAACTTGTTGTGAGCACCAACGCTGTTTGCGTGCAGTAAGGTATGCTCACCACTCATGGACAGTCATGTAGAACGTGATTGCATTAGAAGTGGCAGAATCAGATATTGCGTAAAAATGTATATATCCCAAGGGTCCAAGGTCTGCAAGAAAAGTAGGTTACAAAGTGAGCAATAAGTGACAGGCGTGTTGGGGGGAGGCAGGGAATTAAGGTTGAATCAAAGTAATTGTATGCAGCGAGCAAGCAAGCAGTTCTAACAGTTGCAATTTTCAGACTGATCCTGTATGATTGCCTGCTTATTGAGGTCAACGCTTTGTCTTACTCCGGGGCCTACTCTCATTCCAGGTCGGACAGCGGGAGAAGCAATGGATGGGAGTTTCTTGGCTGTGAAGGGAGTGGAATCAATGATAAGCAGTGCGAGAACGAACGCTGACCAACCAATTGCCGTGAAGACTTCTGTCACTCCTTCACTAGTCTTTGCACTTGTCTCCGCCCACATAAGGCCTTCCTCATCTGCATATTTTTTAGCCTCTTCCTGACTAACCTGACGGCGAGCAGCGAGATCAGCCTTGTTGCCACACAACGCAATGACAATATTCGGATCCGCTTGTCTTTGTAGTTCGCGTATCCAGGTGCGGGCTTTCTCAAGAGAGGATGTTTGCGTGATGTCATATACCACTACAGCACAATTGGCGTTGCGATAATACATGGGTGCCTGCAAGAGATTTCAATCATGAAGTCGCTACAACGTCATAGTAAAAGACATACCAGCGACTGGAAGAGCCAAATCAGCTAACCGGCCGACAAAAGAAGTGAGGAAGCACACCTTGTAACGTTCCTGTCCGGCAGTGTCCCTGCATGGGTGTCAGCACAGAGACAGACAGAATGGGAGCCGGATAGGGAACATATACCATATCTCAAACTTGACTGTTGTTTGCTCGTCAATCGTCACTGTCTGCGTGAGGAAGGCAGCTGAGGCATATTCAAAAACCATGCGTCATTGTCATTCTGTATGAGACTAACCGCCTATTGTACTCTCTCGATAGTCATCAAACTGGTCCTTCACGAAACGAAGGACGAGGCTGTTGTAGGATGAGCTCTGTGACAAGTAAAATAGGAGGTGAAGTACCTGGACTTTCCGACGGCTGATTCACCTTGAGGAGGGTAAGCAGGAAAAGGCGTTCGAAAAGAAGAAACCGACCTAGGAGAACGAGCTTAAACTGGTACTGCTTGGACATGGTTGCGTGGAGGACCAAGTGTGGTGTGACGCACTGCATGTCTCCCCAAAAAGGAAGCTCTGTGACTATCTCGGGATTTGCCGGGGAGCAATGTGGTGATCACAATTGCAGTTTTCTCTTGCCTCCTCCCATCAACACTGTCAGACATTTCTGCTTATCTCTGTAGTCTGGTTCACTCTGAGTACTGAGTTTGAGCTCGCCATCAGCATCGTTCCCCTCTCTGTGCCTTCTCGCTCTGCTTGTACATTCCCTGAACGCCACGTCACTGAGATCATCGCAAGCAGTAAAATTGTGTTGAATTCTGAGAAAACATGAATCGTCATCATCCTTATGGCGGAAACTTTGACAGTCATCGTCGAGGAGGGTCTCCATCTGGTCCTGGTCCCGACAGAGGTCATCGATTCCAGGAGAGAAGTGGCGGTGGTTACCGCGGAAGAAGTGGCTATGGTCGTGGAAGAGGCAGCGGAAGAGGCGGTGTTGGAGACTATGGCTCCTATGATGGGGGAATGCATGGTGGATATGCCAACGACATGGAAGCCTACAATGAGTATGATTCTCAGGCTCCTCACCAAGATTCCTATTACCAGAATATCGGTTCATACTCAAGCTATAATCAGGGTTTTGGAAAGTATGAAGGTGCGCTAATGATTAAGACTGAATTCGCACCGAAAAGGGCTGCAAGGATTGTCTGTGGCCTTGATCAGCACTGAGGCCTACGGAAACCGGCCAGCGTTCAATGACCTTGAACGGATTTCTTCAGCTTAAGCTAAAAGTTAGCGAGAGCGAGGCGTTGAAGTCTCGATAATTGCACCATATGCCATTCGAATCGAGAGCTATTCATGCCTTCCAGAAGTCAATTCATCCTTGGCCGGTGAGATGTCATGATTTTGACCTTGAGCTGCCTCTTTTCGTGAACACTGGTGTGGTGCCTCTATTTGTTTGACCTCTCTCTGGCCACGTTATGAAGAGTTTCTTACATCTGTAACGCCCCAACTAGACGTTACTACAAACGGATATGATGACGATGCTAGTGGATACTCACGCGGTCCAAAGCGTCTCCCTGTGCGTAAAGACAGAGATGACAAAGTCCACGATTCGATTATCGAAGAACGTATCCAGCGAGAGCGACCCTGTCGAACACTCTTTATCCGTAATATCAAGGTCAGTGCAGTACAGGAGTTGTCGACTTTTTGACTCATTCACGTACTAGTACGAAACGAACAGCGATGATGTTCGACATCAATTTGAAGAGTTTGGTAGTATCAAAACCTTCTTTGATTTAATCTCCACACGTGGGATGGTTTTTGTGACTTATGTGAGTTCTTCAGCATTCCCACGTTGCTGCAGTATTCGGATACTCTTCAGTATGACCTTCGTGCTGCAGAGCGGGCCAGAGACCGTCTTCAGGGATCTGAGATCAGCGGGCGACCGGTGAATATTTCTGTGTTCTTTGGCTTTGGTATGCATGTTCAACATATAGGAGTAGATCGACGTGCATTATTCTCTTCCACGTGACGACCAAAAAGGTCCTGAAAGGGAGAGAAACCAAGTTTGTTTCAATCTTTGATTCAACCTCCACCTTGTGTATCTGAACAGACACCTAGCAATTCCAGGGTACAATACAAGTGACCCTGAGGGCATCCCCATCTGGCCAGCCGATTGATGACAATGAAGTCCGCCGCAAATTTCAGGCCTTTGGAGATATCAAGTCCGTTCGACCGGTCAATGATCGCGTTGAGTACGTAATTGTTTGCTGATCTCCTTTCCTGACGCTGAGGGTACTCTAGCTCTCGATACGTAGAATTTTATGACATCCGCGTGAGTCCTAGATCTAATGTGAGGATTATACTGATAAGGGATTCAAGAATTGTGAGGATGCTTTTAATGCACTTCGCCACCAAGGTCTTCAAGATGGCGTAATGGACATTGTGTACGCTTGGGACCATACCGAAGGGCAGTCAGAAGGCCGGTGTGTGAGATCATTTCAATTAGAGGCTGTATGGTGCTAACATCTTCAGTGCCAATGGTGGTCGTAGAGATTGGGACGGAATCGATATCCCCAGAGGTCGTGGTAGTGGCGGAAGTCGTGGCCGTGGCCGTGGTCGGGGTCGGGGTGGTCATACAGGAGGCCATCAAGTGAATGAATGGGAAGACCGACGAGATTATGGTCGGGATCGTGATCCCCGTCGCGGGCGCCATGACAATGAGCATGGTGGACGTAGTGGAAGAAATGGAGGATACGGCGATAAATTTGACAACAGAAGTGGAGGATATGGCAGCGGTAATAGTTATAATTCCACGCCTCCTTTTGCCGCTGCTACGGGACAATCGCTGGCTAGTAGTGGGGTAAGTGTCTGAGCTGCAACTCATTGCAAAGTACTGACAAAACTAGGATGATCGACTTGAACAAGCCAGGAAAGTGCAACAACTCTTGGCTGCTCTGAAGCAGCCACAGCCAGGAGCTGCATCCGTAGCACCTTCCTCTCACGTTGTAGCACCGCCTATACCACCCCCAGTGCAAGCTTCAACTTCGATATCTTCCTTTGTTTCTTATCCACCCCCGCCAACTCTCCAGCAGCCATCGTACCCCACTTCCCTTCCCCCTAGTAACGCATATACTGGAGCACCTCTAAATGTATCACATACAGGGCTGCCCCCCAACATCATGGCGTTGTTACAAGGCGCACAACAACGTCAACCGACTCCGCCACAGTATGGGGGACCGCCATCACCTTTGCCCGGACCCCCTGGAGTGCCACACCAAAATGGGTCCCAGTTCCAACAGTTAATGAGTTATCTGGTATGATCAATTGAATTGCTTATCCTGCTACTCACATGCTTCAGCAAACACAGGGCAAACAATAAATGACACCTGAAGTGCTGCTTCTTTCCCCTATATATTAGACTTGAACGCCTAAAGCTATTGTTATTATTGTGCTGTTTAACCAATGTTATTCTGAGCGTTCGAGTATTGTGAGCATCCATCCGGATAAACACAACAACACCATGATCACGTGCAGGCCTTCGACACTGAACATCTCCCCGACATATAATGCTTGTACTTCCGGCCTTACATAATTTACTCTCTCAAATCGTCTCTCTCGACAAGTTACATACCACAGTACTCCTGACACCAACAGGAGAGCTTGTCTCTGCTGCGTCAAAGCCTCAAAGATCTAAGGATGAAATTCGTGTCATTGTTGGGCTGAGCGGAGAAGTTTGGCGAGAAACCAAAGATCAGGGAATAGGGATGGTCGATAGCGAGGTCAGTGTTTAATATCATATCTCGGTAGAGACTGACAAGATCGTATGCGCTTTAGTAGTTTGGGAAGATCCTTGTTCTACCAGTTGATGATGGCTCTGACAATGAAGATCCCAACCGATTCCTGCACCGACCACCATTAATGCTCTTGGCCCTGAATTCAGCTGAAGACGTGGAGTGGGAAGAACTACAAAACAAAGTAGGCACGCCAAGTGCAACTGGAAATCAATAGCATGCTGACGACGTTTTCCAATCAGGGAACCGCACTCGCAACTCATTTAGCGAGACCTCTGGGAAAATTTCGAGATGTGCTGGCACCTATGAATTCCAACGGCCTCACGTTCCCGAGTCCCATGCGGCTTGCATAGTTGTGAAGACAGTAGACCCGAGTCTGTGTTCGTGTTCTTCTATGCTACAATACATATGATGTTCTCCTGTGCAATAATTGCACATGTTGAGACAATGTGATCTATGGCTTATTACGTTCCAGGCAGGAGGAAAATAAAGAAAATCTCGTTAGGTTTCTCTTTGTAGTTTGTTATTGTGCCCTCCTGTCTTCTACCGCTATAGCTCTTCGTCTTGGAATTGGTGCTTGGGTGTCAGAGTACGAGGACTTGATGATAATAAAGGGACAATTATGTCATCTCACTGAAAATTAAAAGAGGGAGGTTGATTTAGCCTCAGTGCAGTGTCTTTGGGTCCGACTGTATATCATAGGGGTGGTCCCAATTGAATTTCATCCCATCACTCATAAGAACTGGTAATTGGTACTGAATATAAGACTTTTGTAGTTTGTTATTGCAGGGTACTAGGTACTTCACCACGGACTGCGATCGAGCACCACGTTACAAATTTATGATTACAAAAAAAACCTCCACGTGACATAGTGAAAGGTTGCACTGCATTTCTAGATTCCTACAGGAAGTCATCCATTTCTTTCGGCACTGACGGCCTGGGGATGCTTACTCTTTTTTCACCTTTGCACCACTTAGTCAGGAATCGAAGCAGCTGGACAAGGATCTACAGTAGTCTGGCAGACAAATTCAAGCAAGTAACTGGCACAGATCCCATCTCATTACCAGATAATAAACAGGGCACATCACGACCTTATCCCTTTAACCTCGTTGACGCAGAGCTCACTCATATCCAACTTCAATCAATCAACGGTCTGGCTTCTGCGCATCCGGTGTTGCCTGAGCTATCCCGAAATTATTTTCTTGAACCGCGGGGTCAGCTACGTTCGGCAGCGATACTCCTCTTTGCAAAGGCCTAGGCGAGAGATGGTTGGAGAAACAGTGGCTCGCAGCCTATCAAGCCTCTGAGTTGGGAGAGCTGCTAGACCGACCTCTTAACCATTCTGGCATACTGTACGAGAATAACCCATGTGTGGCAGACAACCCCGAATCCTTTGAAGGCATTTTTCGTCTTCAGCAGCCGATCATTGATCCACTAACGCCTCCTATAATTCCTCCGCTGGAATCTCTTGACATTGATGTACCATTAACTATCATTCCCATTCAAATCCGACTCGCAAAGATAGTGGAGATACTTTACTTAAATTGGCTCCTCTACGACTTTGTATCAGATATACCCTTGGACAATGGCATGGACAAAATGGTGATCCTTGGCGGTGACTTTCTCCTTGGCAGAGCAAGTCCAGCGATTTCGGACTTGGGGGAACCCGAAGTCGTTCACCTTTTTGTAACCATAATACCCAATCAAGTTCAAGGCGAAATTCTTCGTCTGCAACTTCCAAAGCTGGGTAATGCACAGGAACAAACAACATATTCTCTAGATGACGCCTGGGATTTGTACCTCAACGCAACTTATCTAAGGACGGCAAGCATGATGGGGAAGATGATTAGGAGTGTAATTATTCTCGGTGGCTCACGGGACTCAGACTTCTACAAGGATCTAGCTCACGCCTATGGTTATAACCTCGGAATGGCTCACCAGGTCAGTCCCCATGCGTGCCAAAAACAGAAGAATTTTTAACATACTCATGCCAAAGATCACTGAGGATGCTCGTGGTTTTGAAATAGGCCCTTCCGAGCTCAAGCCTGGATTAGCAACCGCACCCGTCCTTTTCGCATGGGAAGAGTATCCGGAAATGCAAAAGTACATTTTAAGGAATTTGACGGCTGATGGAGATCTTGAAGCAGTAGGTACTTTTTTTGACTTGGTAGATCTGAATTCAACCTCATTTTCAAGGTCTTTGACTATGTATCGAGGTCCTCAGCAATTGAGCGCACACGAGATCTTGCTCGCAGCTATGCTCAGAAGGCCTGTGACGTTCTACGCTTTTTACCAGAAAACGACATGTTACATGGTTTGGAAGCGCTTGCCTCGTTGGTAATCAACTGAGCATTTTTGGCAAACAAGCTGGGAATTTTCTGCCTGCCATGATGATGCTTTACCAAACTTCCTGGACATGGACTCTGGCTGATTCCAAAATAGCATTAGATACAGTACACGATGATAACTGCACCAAATCCCGAGTCGACGTACATACATTCCACCCAAAATTAGTGGACAAAGACCCGGTGGTGAGAGTGTGTCAATCTGAATAAAAGTTTCGGTCGTAAATAGACTCCTATAGATGTTTTCCAAAGACGGCGTGCTAAAAAAACCACAAAACTCCGAAGATCGGATGACTTATAGTATTGTCGATGTTGGAAAGAGAGTGGACACATACCTGTGATCATAACGAAGATGAAGTTGAAGGGTATCGGCCTATTACAGCTGATCAAAAGAGAATGCTGGAAGCTCTCGGACCTTCCTGGCGTAAACGCGTTCGAGGCGTGAATACTGGGGTTCCTTCGCTTCCCGCATTTCTACCAAAATGAGTTGCTCAATGGCAAAAATAAATTCTTCTTCGTATCCATGCCTGAGGAGCATCGGCCTCCCTGCCTTTAAGAAGGTCTGGATTGCATCAGACCTCACTGCTGTTTGTCGAGAAGTTAATAACATACAATAACATCATATTCCAAGATATTGCGATGGTTTCTGAGAAATTCTGCCTCGGCAGGAGGACGATTGTAGTTTCCAGGAATTATTGGAAGCCAGAATTCATCGTGAACAACCTCATCATAGGCGCGATGGACATCGAGCCAGCCTTTGAGGTTCCTAGATGCACTAGGTTCTCCTCCTCCAATGGAAGTGATGATGGCGACTGCTTTGAGCCAATGTGCCCAATAGGGCGACTTCCAGTTCTTATCTCTGGGGTTGGGTATAATATCAATTTCTATGGGCTGATGATGTCTATCATAGGCGAGAAAGCCAACCTCGGTCAGGTCGATTAAACCACCTGGCCGAAGGACATCAGAGATTTCATCTATCAATCTGAAATAATCTTTAATCTATGCGAAAGAGTTGGTTAGAGTTGTGTCGAGGATATAAGGTCCCTACCCCAGTTGCAATAAGACGGGCATGAACAACATCAAAAGCTCCATAAAAATGCTCCAGTCCAAGGTTTATATCGTCCACTTCTGACCTACGAAGGGAAATCAGATTTGGAGGTGATAAGGGTATAGATTAACCTGAGATTAGGAGGCATTCGGATCGATGGATCGATGTAATCAGATCGTATGCCAATCATGTCATACATGACTCTCATGGGGACCAGGTCAATCGCAACCGCGGAGCAGTGAGAGAATATCCGGGCCGCGTCAATTATCCTTCAGGTAGATCAAAACTAGGCTCTGGTAGAGATGGAAAGATACACGGACCAGTTGCCGGATCCCGACCCAAGATCCACTATTGCCTTCTCTGAGCCGTCTTCTGCAAGAACCTCGTACATTGGAGGGACAAATTTGTGACCAAGAAGAGAATTCAACATATCGTACTGTCGTTCTGGAAATTCATGAAAAAATCAATTTTAATAATACCCCATTCACGTGAATGAATATGCCTAGACGATCAAGTTCCTCTTCATCCACTGGTAATTTGTATACATCTGAATAACTGTTCAGATTTCGGCCAAACTCCTCTCTATACAGAGTGGCTCGCAGTTGCTCGTCCATGTGTATAATAGGTTCAGGTTCGGGCGAAGGAGTCCGCATAGAAACACCGTCATCCTCGGCGGAAGTCACTGTCGTTGCGCCTGTTCGTCCATATTCGCTAAAGACAATTGCCGATGGTACTGACTCAGTTTCGCTGCTCAAGTCATCCTCCTCTATATTCATTTCAGAATCGTTGTCGACGTTGTGGCAGATGTAAGAAGAGGACATTGAGTGGGAGGAGACTTGTGAGCAAGCTAGGGCAGCTGTATTTGGTTATGGTTAGGTATATAATGAAACTGCTGATTGAATCAGCCACCGAAGCGGCGGATATTAGCTGCAGTCCGACACACCCCTGATGAGCATTGCCTGACACGGCAGGCACTCACTGCGCCGAATAATCAGCTGGATTATCAAAATAGTTATCATAATCCCCGTGGGAAATCAATTCCTTTTTATTCATCAGTTGATAACGCAGTACTCAGCTATGGACTTGCAAGTAACAATGTTGCATCTATATATAGACAGAAACTCATAAGAGAAACCAACCAGGTTGCTTGTAACCAACAATAAAAAACATGATCAGACCAAAAACCTATAGTACACAAAAAAACAGACAAAAAATGCATTACCTCTATTTGTTGTTGCTTAGTCATGAAGGCTTATGGACCACTCGAGGTAAGTGTTCAGGAAGAACTCAATAGAGTTCTCTATTGGATTTTACTAGCTACTTATACAAATGTTTGATGGTCTGTGTGCCTATCTCCTGCAATTACAAGATCCTTACTAAGTACTATATAGTTTATGTAAGCATTCCAACACTATTTATAATTTAAGTCTTTTATGGAAATCAGTAAAGTCCTTCAAGTTGATAGACATGTAAGAAAGAGTTTTCTTCTTAGGAGCTATTTTATAATACAGCTCCCCCTTCAAGATTCCTCATCCTGAGGAATATTTCCATTAATTCCAATTTTCTTTCTATCTTCTCTCTCTCTGTCTCTCATACTCTTTATTTGACCATTTCCACAATACTTTTGCTATAAACCTTCCAGGTAATTCCCTTGAGAATACCTTCTCATTATCTTCTTCCTTCTATTTCCTTATTTCTTTGGCTTCTTTCCCATACTCCCTCTCGAACTCTTCTACCAACTCTTTTGTATTTTCCAGATTTTCTCTATTTTTCTATGTATCTTCTGCTGTATATTCTTTCTATTGTACCAAGAACTTCTTCTTTTCTCTTACTACTCTTTTATTTAGTATTCTCTCTACTTCAAACTCTTCTTCTCCTTTTATGATGACTAGCTTTGGTGATGTTCTTTTCTGTTCTTCTATCTGGGGCTTATACAGGCTACTTGACTTATGTTAACTACAGGATGGATTTTAATAGAACTAGGTAGTTATCATAAACTTCATTTGGACCATAACTCTAGGGATACTTGACCGATTTCAACGATCTAAATGGCCACCAAAAGCCCTTAAGAAGACCTTTCAAACGGTACCAAAAACATCTCAAAGCAATCAGTATTCACCAAGTTATCAGCAGATCAGTTAGTGATCACCAAGTTACTAGACACTAAATCACCAATATCTCAGGAGCTGCTTAACGTAATCGTTCGCTTCAATGACCATCGTGAAGCTCTCTTCAATACGCTTCTTTCGGCTATAAATAGATCCCGAGGCGATAAGATCCCATGGAGATACAAGGTCCTCAATGTTTGTATATGACATTGATCTTTACCTATAGATTATCATCTGTCCTTGAATAGAACAAAGAACTGCCCTAAGATGGTTAGATTATCTCTATTTCAAGAACAATAGCACTCCTATATGTAGAACAATAGGTAGTGATCATGTGGTAGGCTGTTCTGGTATACAGACCACCACAATCATGTATTTAAGAACTGTATGTCTGAGGATAAACCTTAGACTTAACAACATCTTTTGCTGCTTGTCTAACTTCGCTTTTTTGAATACTTTGATTATCAAATCAAGCAATCACAAATTAGTAAGTGGCTATTTGTGATAGTAGTTCTAACTCTATAGCATTACTTAAGATGATTCCTTTCACTTTATAAGGCCCCACAAAGTGCTCTGTTAGTTTTTCCAACCTTCTTTCCTTTCATTTGCCACTTTAAATCTTTGGTATTTAGCAATACTAAGTCCTCTACTCTATATTCCTCCTCTTTACTCTGTTTTCTATCTATGAATCTTTTCATTTTCTCCTGTACTTTACTCAGTACTGCTTTTACCTCCTCCTGGATCCTCTTTATTCTTTCTATAAACCTTTCTGCTGCTTCATACTTCCCCTTTCTTCTTTCTTCAAATCTTATCCTTGGTTTTGACCGTAATTAGCCTTAAATAAAGAAACCTTTGTAGCTGAATGTATTTTATTATTATATGCAAATTCAGCAGTTTCTAACCAGTCTGGCCACTGTTCTTGTCTATGGTCAATAAAGACCCTCAGATACTATTTCAACTCCTGGTTTACTCTCTCTGTCTGCCCATCTGTCTAGAGGTGGTAAGCCATAGACAGTTTTGTCTGTATCCCTAATAGCTTGTTCAACTCCTTTATTATTTCTGCCATGAGCTGCACTCTTCTGTCCAATGTAATGCTTTCCAGAAGTTTGTAGAGCTTCCAGACATAGTCTCTGAACAACCTAGCAAGTCCCTCTGCTGATGTTTTTTCCATGGTAGCTATAAAGTATACTATTTTACTGAATCAATTGCATACTACTAAAATTATATTATATCTCTGAGCTAGTAGTAGCTTTGTAATGAAGTCTGCTGAAATATGACTCTATGATTTCTCTGGGATCACTGTTGTCACTTAGTCATAAAGGCTTATGGACCACTCAAGGTAAGTGTTCAGGAAGAACTTGATGGAGTTCCTTATTGGATTCTATAAGAACTTAGACTGTGACTCTTAGAACTACTCCTAGTCTGAGTTGACAAGAAGAACTCAATAGAGTTCTTATTTGATTGCTATATACTACTTGTATACATTCTGTATTTACTTCTATTTATAAAGTCTTGCACATCTCTTTTGAGTTATTCCTTCTCATATATCCGTTGATTTCCTAATTAAATAAAACAAAAAGAAAAGGAATATAAATAATAACTTAGCTATTTGGCTATATTATGATACCACCTCCCTCTCAAGATTCCTCATCCCAAGAATTTTTACAACTCATAGTAGAGATTGCAGATGTTCCCCATTTCATCATTATTTTCTTTTGCCTACTCCTTGATTCCCAAGTTTTTCTGCTCAATTTCCTTCTCCTCCTCCTTTATTGTTTCCATTGTTCTTTGTCCCCTTGCTCTCTCTCCTTTCCATCTCCTCCAATTTCTTTCCAATCTTGCCCAGTATTTCTCATTGTATCTTTTATCCAACCATTCAAATAATTTTCTCACTGTAAACCTTTCTGGTAATTCTCCTCTCTTGAATGTTCTCTCTTCCTGTTCTTGTCTTCAAACATCTTCCATGTCTTGCCAATATTCTTTTTCAAATTCCTCAACTGCTTCTTTTGCATTTCCCAAGTTTTCTATTCCTTCCCAAGTATCAGATTCAGCTGTGAACCCTTTCCACCATACTAGATACTTGTTTTTTCCCTTTACCTATCACTTGTTCAAAATTCTTTCAATCTCCCATTCCTCCTCTCCCTTGGTTATGACTAGAGCTGGTTGCTTCTTTCTCTGCTCCTTTACTTGCCCTATATATCTTTGTATTCTACTAATATTAACTACCAAGTGTATTTTTACTGTACTAAATAGCTCCAATTCTACTGTATTCAGTAATATGATTTTCTTTATCCTGTAAGGCCCTACAAACCTTTCCATTAACTTTTTCATCCTCCTTTCAACCATTTGGTATTTCAGGTCCTTAGTGCTTAGCATTACTAAGTCTCCTTTATACTCATTGACTTTTGTTCTTTTTCTATCTATGTACCTTTTCATCTCTTCCTGCACTTTTTCTAGTACTACTTTTGCTTTTTCCTGGATTTCTTTCATTTTTGTTACAAGCTTTTCCACCTCTTTGTATTTTCCCTTCTTTTTTACTTTAAACCCTATCCTGGAATCTTGTTTGTAATTTGCCTTGAAAGGCAATATTTTGGTACTTGAGTGTGCCTTATTATTATAGACAAACTCTGCTGTTCCTAACCACTCTGGCCACTGTTCCTGCCTATAGTCAATAAACATTCTCAGGTACTATTCTAGTTCTTGATTAACCCTCTCTGTTTGTCCATCTATCTAAGGGTAGAACACTGTTGACAATTTACTTTTAATCTCCAACATTCTGTTTAACTCCCACATTACTTCTGCCATAAATTGGGGTCCTCTATCTAAAATAATACTTTCAGATAGCCTGTACAACTTCCACACATTGTCTCTAAACAATCTAGCTAATCCTTTTGCTGATGTCTTTTCCATAGTAGAAATAAAATATACCATTTTTGTTAACCTATCAACTACTACTAAAATTGAATTGTATCCTTGTACTAGTAGTAACTTAGTGATAAAATCTGCTGAAATATGTACCCAAGGTTTTTCTGGAATTGAGTTTGGTATTAACTTCTCTACTGACTATTCTATATGGTTTTTATTACACTGGCAAGTATTGCATCCTTCTACATATCACTTTACTTCTTTTATAACTCCTGGCCACCAAAAGTTCCTAGTGACCAACTCTACCATCTTCTATTGTCCCCCATATCATCCTACTAGTGTATCATGATATAACTAGATGATCTTCATCCTCAGTTTCTTGTCTCTTGGTATATACACCTTTTCTCTTTATATATAACACTGTCAACTTCTCTCTATTCCTTATCTCTTAATATTTTTACCCCTGCTCATTTCATTTCTTCCACTGCCTTGATCACCTCATTATCTTTTACTCTTGACTGCTTCACTTTCTCTAGTAAATCTACTCCTTTTACTATTACTTCTATCTTTTTCATCTTCCTGACTTCTAACCATTCTGGCTTTACCAATATTTTGTCTTCATTGTCCTTTTCTACTCCTATCTCCCAGTCTAGCCTCCTGCTCAAGCTATTCACCTTTCCCATCTTACTCCTGGAACATGTTTTAGCATAAAGTTGAACCTCAATAGATATAAGGTCTATCTGGCTTGTCTTTTATTTAATTTTTGCACTTTCATGAAATATTCAAGATTCTTGTAGTCTGTCCAAACTTCAAACTTTGTTGTAGTTCCTTCTAGGAAGTGCCTCTATGCTTCCAAACATCTGACTATGGCTAACATCTCTTTGTCATATATCTTATAGTTCCTTTTGGTATTGCTTAGAGATTTTGAGATAAAAGCCACTGGTTTCTACAAGTTGTCTGAGCACTGCATCAAGAGTACTTCTCCAGTTGCATAATTCAAGGCATCTGCTTCTACCCTAAATTCCTTATTTAAATCTAGGGGCTACCAATACTAGTTTGGTTGTAAAGATCCTTTTAAGCTCGTTAAATACTTGCTGTTGCTTGTCTCTCTATTTCCACTTCATATCTTTCCTTGTTAGCACATTCATTGGTCTTGCTACTTGAGTGAAGTCCTTAATAAACCTTCTATAGTAATTTGCGAGGTCTAAGAACTTTCTGATATCTTTCATATTTTTTGGTTCTGGCCAACTCAGTACTCCATTTACTTTTTCCTTTTCCATTTCTATCCTATTGGGTTCTATGATGGCTTCAAGGAACTTAATCTTTTTTACTTTTCACACATACTTCTCTGGCTTTATATAGAGATCATTCTCTTCTAGTCTTCTTAGCACTTCTTCTACAATTTCATTATATCCTTTCTCTATCTCAGTTCTTACCAACATGTCATCTACAAATGCAGTGACTTTGCCTTTGTTTACCAGGTCTCTCAGAATCTCATTCATCATTGTCTAAAATGTGGCTGGCAAGTTTGTCATCCCAAAGAACATCACAGTCAGTTTGAACAATTCTATATGTGTTGTAAATGCTCCCTTCCACTCATCTCCTTCTTTTATTCTCATGTTGTTAAAGCCCCACCACAAGTCCATCTTTGTAAATATCCTTTTACTTCCCATGTTATCAATTAAGTCTGTTATCAATGGTAATGGGTAGTTGTTCTTTACAGTTTGTTTGTTTGGACTGCAGTAGTCTATAACTATCCTCTTACTTCCATCCTTCTTGCTCACAAAGAATACTGGTGATATCTGAGGGGATTTAGATAGTCTAATATATCCCTTCCTCAATTGATCATCCACAAAGCTCTAGACCTCTTCTCTCTCATTTTTGGATAGAGGGTAGATCCTTTCTTTTTATAGTTTGAATATCTCCTTGAGATCTATAGCATAATCCCAAATCTTCCTAGTTGGCATCCTTTCTAATTCTACCTTCCCAAATATCTTCTTCCACCTTAAAAACCTTTTAGGAACTATCTCCTCAATTTTCCTATGGTCTGCTTTCAACCTCTTCCTCTCTTCCCCAGTCTTTCTTATTGTCTATTGTCTATCTTACTACCTTCTCTTCCTCTAGTATCACTACTTTTTTTTCCTTTTTTTATTTTATTCCCTTCTTCTGATTTCATATTTCTTCTACATAGTGGTGGGCACCTTGTCATCTTGACTTTCTCTATTTTCCAATTAATTTCTAGGTTGTGTGCCTGCAACCACAGCATTTCTAATATGATATCTGTTTTCTCCAGATCACACACATCCATCCTTATTCTTTCTATGTGACTCTTATAGTACACATTCACTTCTACTTGATGGATAATAGCTCCTATACTGTTGTTTGTCCTATCAACATTTCTAACCACTATTGGCCTTTCCAATTTCTACAGCCTAAATCCATGTCTTGCTACTATCTTTCAATCCATAAACATCTCTGTTGTGCCACTGTTCAAGAGTGCTTTTACTGTTATGCCTTTATGCATATCTACCTTTTCTATCCCAATGTCTAGCCATATTTCTCTCAACATTTTAAACGTTCTCCTTACTTTTCTTTGTTTACCCCTCTCTCTTGCTGTGCCTTTCAGAGTTTCTGTCTGTGCACCACCTTGCTGTACTTTTCCCTCTGTGGGGTATACTACTTCTTTCCAGTTCCACTACTCTCTTTTTCTTCCTACCCTACATTCTAGATATAAGATTCTTCTTCTCTCTTATTCTAACACCTTTCTTACAATTGCATCTCTTCTTCTATACTTTATACACTCCACTCTTGTCATCTCTTCTCTCTTTGCTTCTTCTTTTCTCCAGTTCTATACTTCTTAGCATAGGCTATACTATATGTTTCTTACTTGTCTCTCAAGAAGGAATTCTTGTTTCTGGTTTTCGTGGGTCTGTACCCTTTTGTCTTTGCATTTTCCACAGTCTACATACATTGCCACTATGTTATGAGAGCCCCAAGAAGGAAACAGTCTCCCACGCATTTAAATACTTAATCCAAAATCTTAAGCTATACAATGAGGTCAAGGTATAAATAGTATGGGAACTTAGGTAACCAAATCATGTAACAAGGTCAAGTGATCATAGAATATTCTGGAAGAACATGTGATCGTGGACTAGTAGTAGTACAGCCACTGTAAAATAGTATAAGTAGTAGTCCAATCCAAGAAAGAACTCCATTGAGTTCTTCTTGAACATCCACCTAGGGTGATCACTAAGAGCATTCACTGCCTATCAATAATGCACCATCTCCCTTATTATCCATTCTCTCTCTAGCAGAAGTGTGCCTTGGGGAAGTATACTCTTTTCTCCATAATATTCCTACACCTTTTTCTATATGGGACATACCAGCTTCTTCTTCTACTATACCTTTTGTGGCTTGGCTATACACACCACCTCTTCTTCTCTCCTTTTCTTTCTTTCAACTTTGGTATTTGAACACTCCCACTTGTAGTGCTCTACCCCCCAATATCTAAAACATTTCATCTCCTCTACTGTTTCTTGTCTTCTTATTTTTACTTCTTCTTTTACACCACACTATATCACCCTACTCACTATCACTTCAAATTTATTTTGGGGAATTGGTTTCCCCTTTGTCTTCTCTTTCTTATTCCTGCAGTTGCAAGCCAGATATCCAAGCTTTCTACAACTCCAATATTCTCTCTCTTACCTTCTTTCTAACTGTGCTCTTAATGAAGTGAGAGCTCACTTTTCTTTAAGCATATTGCTCAGGAGGCTGTTATATTAATCTAGAGACATGGTGCTATGTCTCCAGAGGAATTGGAATAAGGAGTGATCTCACTAATGTTACATCTACTGAGGTACAAGATCTTTATCCAGCTAGACACCTACTGCTCTACTAACTACTGCCTTAATAATATAGTTATGCTATCACTCCAAGGAGAGGATCTCTAACCTAAATGCCTTCCTAAGGATGTGGCATTACTCCTCTATGTGTATTGGTTACAATGGACTACTAGCATAAGATTTATAAGGCAAAGGCTACTATTCTATCTACCAACACTCAGTTGCAAGTTCTGGCCTTGATCACAATACCTGAGTTTGGTACTGTATTTCCACCTTCAGTCTCTAACTGACTAATAAGTCCCCTTAAGCCTAGGGCCCAGCTATATTATAGTGATCCTGAGTTGTATTACCTAGGTACTGAGGAAGATAAGAGAATAAAAAGTGGCAGAGCTCTGTGATGAGCAATGCCAATAAAGGAATCAAGTTCTAGTGTAAGAACTTAGACTATGATGCCTTAGAACTACTTTTAGTCTGAGTTAACAAAAAGAACTCAATAGAGTTCTCATTTGATTGCTATATACTACTTGTACATATTCTATATTTACTTCTATTTATAAAGTCCTGGCATCTTTTTTGAGTCATTCCTTCTTGTATATCTATTGATTTCCTAATTAAATGAAACAAAAAGAAAAGGAATATAAATAATAACTTAGCCATTTGGCCATATCATGACAGATTCTCCTAGGTACTTATACAAATATTTAGATAGTCTGTGTACCTCCCTCTTGCAATCACATGACCCTTACTAAGAACTATCTATCTATATCTTACATAATCCTTTCTATACTATTATATCTTTCCTACATTGTATTCTTGGATATTTTCCATCAAGTTAATAAATGTGTAAGAAATAGTTTTTTTCTTGGTTGTCTCATAACAATCACACTTGGCATAAGTTTCCCTGCCAGGGCCTTACTTCTATTCTTATATCATTGACAGATATCACACCTATCCACATATCTTTCTACTTCTTTCATAACTCCTGGCCACTAGTAACTCCTTGCAATCAACTCCATCATTTTTCATCTTTCCCCATATCCCTCTACTGGTGTGTCATGATATAGGCATACCACCTCTTCTTTCAGTTCTCCTTCTGGTATGTATATATATCCTTCTTTCATAACTACTCCTTTCTCTATTGACTATTTTTTATCTCTAAGACTTTTCATTTCTACTTTCTTTAACTCTTCTACTGCTTTTACTACTTTCTCATTCCCTTTTTGCACTTTCTTAATTCTCTCCCTCAGACATTTTCTGTCCCCATTGTCTCTACAAAGAATATGGAGTTGTGTTCTATCACAAATGACCACTTACTGATTTGTGAGTTGATGATTTGATAATCAAAAGGCTCAAAAAGGCAAAGTACTGATTACTTTGAGACATTTTTGGTACCGTTTGAAATGTCTTCTTAAGGGCTTTTGGTAGCCATTTAGATTGTTGAAATTGGTCAAGTATTCTCAGAGTTATGGTCTGAATGAAGTTTGTGATATATTTATTCCAGATGTGGGTCTAGAAGGCTATAAGGAGGTCCCTTTGTCTCTATTACAGGACAAGATGACTTTTCTGAGAGTGTCTCTGTTTCTGTTACAGGATAGATGACTGACTGAGGGCTTAGAGTGGATTTCTGTCAAGGACCTATCTCTATAGAGGAGTCTCTGTTTTTGTTATAGAACAGATGACTAACTGAGGGCTTAGAGTGGGTTTCTGTCAAGAACCTATCTCTATAGTAGGCTAGACCCTAGGCATAAAGGAAAAGGTTTGTCTCTCAAACTATTGAGAGCAAGCTAGCTTGTATATCATAACTAGTCCTAAAAGACTTTGGATTTGTATAAACATTCCCAAAAAACTCTTGCAGATGGCTGGAACCACTCTAAGACCTTTATTTCTCCTCTATAAGCCAGTATAAGAAACTAAACATGATGTCAAACTTTTCTCTCAAGACAGGACCTACATTGTTGGAAGGACACTTTTAGTATAGTTGTAGTATAGTTTCTGCCCACTATACTTCATCCACTGAACTAGGGATATTGTGCTTACTTTTGCCCCTAAGCTATATCTGCCATCAGAAACACCAAGACTCTTGCTGAATGCCTCTCACTGAAAAAGGAGAATGTAACAAAGAAGTCATTGCTGGAAAGGATAGAAATGGAACCCACTCTATCTACTAAACTCTATGATAGACTCATTAAAGCAGATCCCTACTGGTACAAAGTAGACAACTTCTACTTTGCATCCTGCCCCCCAGAACTACATTTTTGCAAAACCAAAAAGTTATTATATATCAAGAAGTACAAAGAACTCCTGGAACCTACCTTGGATCATATATCACCATTCTTTACTAAGATGAGTAAAAACAAGACCTAGGCTGAGGATCCACAGTATGACTCACTGTGGAAATGGTTCAATTGACTGCAGGATGTAATTATAGAGCTGGACAAAATTGGTTACAAGCTTACAGCTAAGGAGTAGAGAATACTGAAAGGTGCTTGTAAGTACCTGAAGGATGTAGATTTTTCCAAACCAGCTACTAGAGTACCAGAGATTTATAAAGCTCTTCTAGAGCTCAATATCACTATTCCATAGACATAATATTATTGGAATGGTATTCAGTATAACATAATAGCATTAAAAGGCTAAATTTGGGCATTTTTTCTTTTACTCTCTTGAAAATATACTTAAGAACCATAATTAATTACTTAAATTAGATATGTCAACTTTTACCAACTTCACCACCACTATTTCCTTTGCTGACTTCAGTGCTGAGAACTGGAATATACTTGTTAGGAATAGCATCAGCACTGAGCATATGTCTTGGAATGAGACAGAGATACAGATGCTACAAAATGCATATTAGAACACTACTCTGACCCTCAAGAACTATGTTGATTAGATACTCAATGGAGCAATCAATCACTATAATAGTGCCTTGACCACCGCTTACAATAAAATTGCAACTTTGGAAACAGAAGTTGTTTGTCTTTGGGAAGAGCTGACAAGGCTCTCTGGAGGGAATATTGCCTCCAAAACCAAGGTGCCAGAGCCACCAACATTTGCAAGCTCTAAAAATAAGATGCATCTGTATGATTGGTTGAGCCAGATTGCTCTATACTGTTTGGCATCCAGTATTATATTGGATGATCAGAAAATCATGTATACTCTTACCTATTTACATGCTCCTGCCAGCATATATATGAAATCATATTATAACAAGGTTAAAGCAAGATTGAGTGTTGGTTTTTGGAAAAACTTTGTCTAAGAACTCAAAAATATTTATAGACAATGAGATAACAAGAAGGGAGCAAAAAAGAAATTAACAATGCTCTGGGTCAACAAAGACCTAGCAAGGAAAAACTTCATCAAATACACAGAACGGTATAAGACATTGGCAAGAATTATTAACTATAGTAATGAAGTTCACAATAACAAAATAAAGAAGGTTATTCTTGACGAGCTACAAAATATACTTGTTGTAAGAACTTAGACTGTGATACCTTAGAACTACTCCTAGTCTGAGTTGATAAAGAGAACTTAATAGAGTTCTCATCTGATTGCTATATACTACTTATACACATTCTGTGATTACTTCTATTTATAAAGTCCCACACCTCTTCTTTGAGTCATTCCTTTTTATGTTTATTGATTTCCTAATTAAATGAAAAGAAAAGAAAAAGAAAAGAAATAATAACTTAGCTATTTGGCTGAGTCATGACACTACCCCTCTCTCAAGGTTCCTTATCCCAAGGATTTTACAATTCATAGTTGGGATCAACTATATTGTCCATTTTATCTTTGTCTACTTCTGTTCATTTTCTAATTTCTGATTCTTTTTGCTTGATTTCTTTTTCTTCCTCCTGAATTGTTTCTAAAGTTCTTTTTTCCTTTGCTCATCCCTCTTTCCATCATCTCCAATTCCTTTCTAATTTTCCCCAATATTTCTCATCATACCTCTTGTCTGACCATCCAAATAGTTTCTTTGCCATAAATCATCCTGGCAGTTCTCCTCTTTTGAACATCCCTTTTTCCCCTTCTTGTTGTCTTACATCTTCCATATCCCATTGGTACTTCTTTTAAAATTCTTTGACCACTCCCTTTGTGTTCTTCAAGTTTTCTATCCCTTCTCAAGTATCTAACTCTACTGTAAATCCCTTTCATCATACTAGATACTTGTCCTTCCCTCTAATCCATTACTTATTCAATATTCTCTCAACCTCCCATTCCTCTTCTCTCTCGATTATAACTGGAGCTGGTTACTCCTTTCTCTGCCCCTCTACTTATCCTATGTATCTTTGTATCCTACTAATGTTTTGTTATAAGAGCCCCAAGAAGGAAATGATCTTCCATGCATTTAAACACTTAATCCAAAATCTCAAGTCATACAATGAGGTCAAGGTATAAATAGTGTGGGAACTTAGGTAACCAAATCATGTGATAAGGTCAAGTGATCATAGAACATTCTGGAAGAACATGTGATCATAGACTAGTAGTAGTATAGCCACTGTAAAATAGTATAAGTAGTAGTCCAATCCAAGAAAGAACTCCATTGAGTTCTTCTTGAACATCCACCTAGGGTGATCACTAAGAGCATTCACTGCCTATCGATAACATAAGAACTCGATACCCCACTGTTGACCCTGCACCTTGCAGCCTCAACATCCTTACTTACACTTACTCTCTTATCATCCTTGCTAACGGGCACAGTGCTCGAAAGCATCTTGGATAGCGGGCCCTAGCTGTAAAGGGGACTTCACTGTCAGTTAGGGACAGTGGGTAGATGGCCTGGACAAAGCTCGTGTCCTGCCTGAGACCTGACCTCTATACCGAGTGGGCTCGTAACTAGTTCTTTCACTATCAGCTCTGTGCTACTGATCCATTGTGACCGGTCTATGCAGGAGAACAACGGAAACCTCCTAAAGGCCCGTCTAGCTTAGGGATTCTCTTCTTAGGGATAATACTGTTTCACCCTTCTTAGTCAGTAATTAGCTATAAGTACAGATAAAGAAGATCGCTCATCCTCTTACAAGGAATCATCATCACTATCACCATCATCATCATCTACCATCACATATGTTCCCACCAACAACAGCAACAAGGGGAACCTTCTCTGGCACCCATCTCTCAAGAGGAGCAACTCCTTGCCATGATTGCAACCCTGCAGCAGCAGGTTAGTACCATGCTCCTTCAGCAACAAGGAAGCAGAGTAGAGGTCATGAAACCTCAAGTCTTTAGTGGAAGGATGGAGAGGTGAGTGCATTTGTTAATGCAGCTTGCTTATATATAAGGATGAAGATGGCAGAAGAAGCAGCAGCAACCCAGGTAGCCTGGGTATTATCATATATGTACAGGGAGGAGTAGCGGAGGCATGGAAGGACAACCTACTAGATGAACTGGCCAAGGGAGAGTCAGAGTGGAATCAACAGAGCAGTTGTTTACTAAGATAAGGAACGACTTTGGGGAGACATTGGAAGAAGAAAGGAAGATAGAACAGCTGAGAACAATTGAGCAAGGGGGAAGGACCTGCACAAGTACTGTCAGGAATTTAAAAAGGTTGCCAGGGGGAGCGCTATGAGAGAAGACCCCTCATTGAAGAGTTCAAGAGAGGACTAAATGGGAGTATTAGAAGGAAGTTGGCAGAAGCAGAAGAACCACCAACCACCATTGGAGAGTGGCAGAAAGAGCAGTGAGGTTAGATAGAAATCAGAGGCAAAGTAGAATAGAAGAAAGAATGTTGGGGAGAATGTGGCATGCCCAGGGGGAAATGCACAGCCAAGGGAGGAGGATCATATGGAGGAAGGGAGGGACAAATAACATGGAGAATGGGAGGAGGATACAGAGGAGGAGGAGAGAAAACATGTCAATAGAGGAGGAGCTCAAATGGGTCCAAGAAGAGACCCAAATGCAATGGAGATAGACAGAGGAAGAGGAGGGATAGGACATGCTATGTATGTGGAAAGTGGGGCCATATGGCCAAAAATTGTTGGGAAAAGACACAAAGGAAGGTAGTGGAAATCACTCAGAGTCGCAAAAGAAAAGTGGAGGACAGTAAGCTCTCGCTGGCCTCCAATAATTTGTACAGTGTATTGCACCCAGAAAAGCTAGGCAATAAATCAAAGTTTACCAATACAACTGAGAGAGTAAGAGATGTACTGCTACACTCCAGCCACTAAGAGAAGTCTGGATGAGGTAGGGCTAGAAAAGTTGGAAAGCTATGAAGGGGATAGCAGTAAAAGCATTACTAGACAGTGGGGCAACAGGTCTATTCATGGATATGACCTTTGCCAGAGAAAAGGGGTTTAAAATGGAGAAGTTAAAAAACCCCTGTTAGTTAGAAATGTAGATGGAACAGTAAATGCAGGGGGAGCTATAACACATCAAGTAGAATGCAACATGTTTTTCAAAGGACATATGGAAAGGGCGAGATGGATGTATGTAACTTAGGAAAAACAGAGGTGATACTGGGAATGCCATAGCTAGCAGCCCATAACCCAGAGATAGATTGGGAGAAAGGAGAGGTAGAAATGACATACTGTCCACCTATATGTGGAAAGAGAAAGCAAGAAGAGAAGAGAAAGGAAGTAAAGAAAGTAGAGAGGACGAGGACAAAGAAACATTGAAAAAACTGGTGCCTAAAAGGTTTTGGAGGTGGGAGAAGGTATTTGGAAAAAAGAAGTCAGAAAGATACCAGTATAAAAAACCTGGGACCATGCCATAGAGTTGAAGGAAGGATTTACACCAAAAAAGGGAAAGGTATACTCACTGTCCAGGGAGGAAAGAGAGAAGGTGCAAGCATTTGTAGAAGACCAGCTAAGGAAAGGATACATCGACCTTCCAAGTCACCCCAAATGTCACCAGTACACTTTGTAGCAAAGAAGGATGGCACACGGAGAATGGTGCAGGACTATCGACATATAAATCAGTGGATGATAAAGAATGGATATCCCCTTACCTCTCATTGCAGACATACTGGATGGGGTAGGAAAGAGAAAGGTGTTTACAAAGCTGGACCTGAGGTGGGGATACAATAACATCAGAATCAAAGAGGGAGATGAGTGGAAGGTAGCATTTACAATGCATATTGGAGCTTATGAACCCATGGTCATGTACTTTGGGTTAACGAACTCTCCGCTACCTTCCAAACAATGATGAATGACCTATTCAGAGATCTCATAAACCAGGGAGACATGGAACATTTCATCAATGATATCCTGGTAGCCACAGACACTGAAGAGGACACATGAGTTAGTAGAGGAGGTACTAAAAAGGTTAGAGGAGAATAACCTATTTGTAAAGCCTGAAAAGTGTAAATGGAAAGTAAGAGAGGTAGAATTTCTGGGAGTAGTAATTGGTCCAAGAGGGGTGGAAATGCAGAAGGAAAAAGTGGAGGGAGTACTAAACTGGCTGGCACCCTGAAACGTCAAAGAAGTGCAGAAGTTTTTAGGTCTCACCAATTATTACAGAAGATTTATAAAAGACTTCGCTAGGATTAGCAGCACCGCTGCATGTGCTGGTCAGAAAGGAGCAGAAATGGAAATGGGAAGGGGAACAGGAGGAGGCATTTGAAAGGCTTAAGGCAGTATTCACCACAGAGCCCGTCTTAGCTATTCCAGATATTGATAGGGAGATGAGAGTGGAGGCAGATGCTTCAGACTACGCAACAGGGGGAGTATTGTCAACAAAGTGTGAGGATGGAAAGTGGAGGCCAGTGGCCTTCATCTCTAAATTGTTGAACGCTACAGAGCAAAATTACAAAATTCACGATAAAGAGATGCTGGTAGTTATTAGGTGTCTAGAAGCATGGAGGCACTACTTGGAGGGAGCAAAACTCGAATTTGAAATCTGGACAGACCATAAGAACCTCCAGTATTTTATGACAAGCCAAAAATTAAACTATAGACAAGCGAGATGGGCCCTATACCTGTCACAATTTAATTTTATATTAAAACACATTCCAGGAAAGAGCATAGGGAAGGCAGATGGACTAAGCAGGAGACCTGACTGGCAGGAGGGAGTGGAAAAGGACAATGAGGACCAGAAACTGATAAAACCAGAATGGATTAGGGGAGCTGAAACAATGATAGAGGAAGAAGACCTAAAAGAAAGAATCAAAAGGGTACAGAAGGGGATGAAAGGGTAGTGAAAGCAGTAGAAGAGCTGAAGAGGGCAGGAATAAAGACACTGAAAGACAAAGAATGGGAAATAGAGGATGGAATAGTAACGAAAGAAGGGAGGATATATGTGCCAGAAGGGGAACTCAGGGAGGAGATAATATAATTGCACCATGACACCCCAGTAGGAGGACACAGAGGGAGATGGAAGACAGCAGAGTTGGTCCCAGGAATTACTGGTGGCCAGGAGTAACAAAGGAGATAGGAGGTATGTGGATGGATTGACATATGTCAAAGGTACAAGAATCGAAGCGAAGCACCAGCAGGAAAACTGATGCCCAATGCAATCCCAGAAAAGCCATGGAGCCACATCTCGGCAGACTTTATCACCAAGCTGCCATTAGCCCAGGGATACAATGCTATCCTGGTAGTATGCGACCGCTTTAGCAAAATGTGCATTTTATAGCCACAATGGAGAAAACATCAGCAGAAGGACTCTGCAAAGCTGTTTTGAGATCATGTATAGAAGTTACATGGACTTCCAGAAAGCATCATATCAGATAGAGGAGTGCAGTTTGCAGCAGAAATGATAAGGGAGTTGAATAACTTGTTGGGAATCCAGATGAAACTCTCGACGGCCTATTACCCTCAAACAGATGGGCAGACAGAAAGGATAAACCAGGAGTTAGAGCAGTATCTGAGGGTCTTCATTGACCATAGACAAGAGCAGTAGCTGGATTGGTTAGGAAACAGCAGAATTTGCATACAACAACAAAATCCACACAGCAACAAAAATATTGCCATTCAAAGCAAACTATGGTCAGAATCCAAGGATGGGGTTTGAAGGGAAGGAGAAAGGGGAAGTACGAAGCAGCAGGGAAATTTGTGGAAAGAATAAAGAAAATCCAGGAGGAAGCAAAAGCAGTGCTAGAGAAAGCGCAGGAAGAAATGAAGAAGTTTGCAAACAGAAGGCAAAGGGAGGAAGAAGAATACAGAGTAGGGGACTTAGTACTGCTAAGTACAAAAGACTTAAAATGGCAGATGAAGGGGAGGAGATCAGAGAAATTGACAGAGCATTTTGTGGGCCTCTACAAAGTTAAGGGAATTGTCTCTAGCAATGCAATAGAGTTAGAACTACCTAAGTCTATTAGAATACACCCTGTGGTTAACGTAAGTAGAGTACGACTCTATAAACCACAGGTAGAAGGGCAGAAGAAGACACCACCAAAACTAGTCATTATCAAAGGAGAAGAGGAATTCGAGATAGAAAAAATCATAAACAAAAGAACGGTTAGAGGGAAGGAAAAGTTTCTGGTAAGGTGGAAGAGGGTATACGGCAGAAGAAGATACTTGGGAGAATAGAGAAAACTTGGAGAATGCAAAAGAGTTGATAGAAGAGTTTGAGAGAATATACAGAGAAGAGGTTGAAGAACTAAGATGACAGGAGCAAGAAGAAGAAGAAAAGGAATTTAGTCAGGAATTACCTAGGGAGTTCATGGCAAAATTGCTATATGGTTGGGGAAAAAGAAGTACAAAAGGGAAAGGGAAAAGAGGTGGGACAAAAACTGGAGTCAATAGAAAAATTCCTTGGGACAAGGAAACTTAAAGGGGGGGCCATGTTATGAGAGCCTCAAGAAGGAAACGATCTCCCATGCATTTAAACACTTAATCCAAAATCTCAAGTCATACAATGAGGTCAAGGTATAAATAGTGTGGGAACTTAGGTAACCAAATCATGTGACAAGGTCAAGTGACCATAGAACATTCTGGAAGAACATGTAATCATAGACTAGTAGTAGTACAGCCACTGTAAAATAGTATAAGTAGTAGTCCAATCCAAGGAAGAACTCCATCAAGTTCTTCTTGAACATCCACCTAGGGTGATCACTAAGAGCATTCACTGCCTGTTAGGATGGATGACAGAAGAGGTCATAGCACCTATATAGAATGCAAATGGTGTAGAAAGAAAGGAATGCATAGGGAGGACAACCAGAGGACAAGGAGTCTTAGAGAAGGAAACTAGAGGAAGCGAGTGGTGTGGTATGCCCAAGCAAAAGAGAAAGGAGAAGAAGCGGTATGCCCCACAAAGGAAAAGTAGCAGCAAAGAGCAGTGGTCATGGGCAAAGGTACAGCAAGAGAAGTGAGGAGAACAGTTTCAAAATACTAAGGAAGTATGGATGGACATAGGAATAGAAAAGGTGGATACTGTACGAAAGGCATAACAGTAAAAGTGCTCCTAGACAGTGCGTACAATGACTATGTTTATGGATTGGAAGATAGTGCAGCAAAGATATGGATTTAGCTGCAGAAATTGGAGAGGCCTGATAATGGTTAGGAATGTCGATGGGACCAACAACAGTGCAGGAGCCATACCTATCAGTGGAAGTGAACATGTACTACAAAGGCCATGTAGAAAGGATGAGAATGGATGTGTGCAATCTAGAAAAAAGATGTTATATTGGGGATGCCATAGTTTGCAAGCACACAACCCAGAGATAAATTGGGAAGACTGGAGAAGTCAAAGATGATGAGGTGCCACCATTGTGTAGAAGGAATACAAGGCTAAAGGAGAAAAGAGTGAGAAAGAAAGTAAAAGAGTAGTAACATTGGAAGAAGAGAAGATTGTGAGGTGGACAGTGGATGATAAGAAGAAGACTGGGAAGAGCAGAAGAAGTCAAGGCAGACCATAGAAAATCGAGGAAATGGTACTCAGCAGAAATTTCTTAGGTGAGAAAGGTGTTTGGGAAAATGGAGTCAGAGAGGATGCCAACAAGAAAATCTGGGATCATAGCTATAGATCTCAAGGAGACTGTTTTAAACCATGAAAAGGAAAGATCTACTCTCATTTCAAAGATATGAGAGAGGAGGTTCAGAATTATGGTGCCAGTTAAGAAAGTGGTATATTAGAGCATCAAGTACCCTCAGATGTACTAGTTCTTCTTTGTGGGAAGTATGGAAAGATATGTTATGAGACCAAGATGGACATGTATGTCCTATACATCTTTAAATCTACTATCCAAATATCTTAGTCATACAATGAGTGTCAAGGTATAATAATGTGTGGAACTTAGAAGCCTATCACATACAAGGTCAAGTGACCATGTAGAAATTTCTAGAAGATCATATGACTTGGACTAGTATAGTAAGCCTGGTAAATAGTTAAGTGAGTCAATCAGAAGAATCCATGAGTTCTTCTTGACATCCTCTGTGATCACTAAGACATCACTGTCTATCGTAACAAAAGGATGGTTATGGACTATTGTAGCTAAATGACAAACTTAAAGAATAATTACCCCTCTGCCCTAATTACAGATCTAATAACAACATGGGGAGTAAGAAAGTATTCACCAAAATGACTTACAATAGGGCTTTAACAATATGAGGATAAAGGAGGGGAATGAGTAGAAGGGAGCATTCACCACATATGTTGGATCCTTTGAGCCAACTGTTATGTTTTTTGGGATGATAAATTCACCAGCTACATTCCAAGCAATGATGAACAAGATCCTGAGAGATATGATTAATAAGGAAAAGTAGCAGCATTTGTGGACAATGTGCTAGTTGGGACAGAAACAGAGGAGGGACATGATGAGATAGTAGAGAGAGGTCCTGAGAAGGTTAGAAGAGAACGACTTGTATGTCAAGCCAGAGAAGTATGTGATGGAAAGTAAGGAAGATTGGATTCCTGGGTGTAGTCATAGGACCCAGTGGAATAGAGATGGAGAAAGAGAAGGTGGACAGGGTGCTGAGTTGGCCAGAGCCAAGGAATGTCAAAGATATCAGGAAATTTTTAGGCCTTGCAAATTATTACAGGAGGTTTATTAAGGACTTTGCTTGAGTAGCTAGGCCAATGAAGTGCTGATGAGAAAGGAGTGAAGTGGAGGTGGAAAGAGAAGAACAGGCTGCATTTGACGAGCTCAAGAAGGCCTTTACAACGAGACCAGTACTAGCAGCCCAACTTAGACAAAGAGTTCAGGGTAGAGGAGATGCCTCAAATTATACAACTGGAGGAGTGCTCTCAATGAAAGTGCTCCTGACGACTTATGGAGACCAGTAGCTTTCATTTCAAAATCTCTAAGTGATATAGAGAAGAAATTATGAGATATATGACAAGAGATATTAGCAGTAGTTAGTGTCTAGTGGCATGGAGGCATTTCCTAGAAGAGAACTAGTAGTAAAAATTTGAGATTTGGACAGATCATAAAAATCTTGAATATCTTTATGAAAGCACAAAAGTTGAATAGACACAAGCTAGATGGGGCACTGATACCTATCAAGATTTGACTTCGTGTTAAAACATTCCTAGAACAAAGATGGAAAGAGCAGACAGTCCTGAGCAGGAGGCCAGACTGGGAAGGTTGGAGTGGAAGAGACAAGAGGATGATATTGGTAAAGAAAGATGGTTAGAGAATAGAAGGACAGAGAAGGTGGAAGTAATAGTGGAGGGAGTGGATCTATTGGAGAAAGATAGACAGTCAAGAGTAAAGGGATGACGATGTAGTTAAAGCAGTGGAAGAGATGAAACAAGCAGGAGTAAAAGTCCTAAGGAAATGAGAGTGGAGGGACATAGATGGTATAATGTATAAAGAAGGGAAGGTGTATGTACCCAAGGATGAGGGTGCTTAGAGCAGAAATAATCAGGCTACATCATGATATGCCTGTAGGAGGACATGAGGACAGTAGAAGACAGTGGAGACTGGTCACAAGAAATTTCTGGTGGCCAGGGAGTAACTAAGGAAGTGAAGCAATATGTGGAAGGTTGTGAAACTCCTGTCAGAGGTAATAAAAACTCACAGAGCAGCCAGCTAGCAAAGTAATGACCAAACTCTATTCTAGAGAAACCTTGGACACATATATTGGCAGACTTCATCACTAAACTGCCAATAGCTCAGGGATATGATCTCATTCTTAGTAGTAGTAGACAGATTAATCAAGATGGTCACTTTATACCAACTACAGAGAAACATTGGCAGAAGGGCTAGCCAGTTGTTTAGAGACAATGATGTGGAAGTTGACATGGTCTACCTGAAAGTATCATATCTGACAGGGGGACCATAATTTTGCAGCAGGATTAATGAGGGAGCTGAATTCAGATGTAGGGATTGAGAGTAAAATGTCTATAGCATTCCACCCTCAGACAGATGGCCTAAACAGAGAGGGTTTAATCAGGAATTAGAACAGTACTAAGAATGTTATTGACCATAGACAAGAACAGTGGCCAGACTGGTTAGGAACTGAGCAGAATTTGCATACAATAATAAGGTCTATCAGCACAAAGATCATCACCTTTAAGGCAAATTATGGACAAGATCCTAGGATGGGGTTTGAGATGAGAAAGAAGGAGAAATATGAGAGGGCAGAAATTTGTAGAAAATGAAGTGAATCAGAAGAGGCAAAAGCGCACTAGGAAAGTACAGTAGAATAAGAGAATATGTAGATAGGAAGAGAGCAGAGTTGAGAGTATAAAGGGTAGGAGACTTAGTAATGCTAAGTACTAGGATTGAAATACAGATGGTGGGAAGGAGACAGAGAAGTTGACAGAGAGTTTGTAGGCCTTACAAGATCAAGAAAATCTGTATCTAACAAGTAGTGAATTAGAATACACATAGTACATAAAATATCCATGTAGTTAATGTTAGTAGAATACAAAGATATGTAGGGCAGAGTGAAGGGCAGAGAAAGGAGCACAGCTCCAGTTGTAATTGAGGGGAAGAAGGGAGTGAAGTAAGAGGATCCTGATTAAATAGATGGATAGAGGAAAGATAAGTACCTGGTATGGAAGGGATTCATAGCAGAATTAGATACTTGGGAAGGAAGAGGAAAACTGGAAAATGCAAAGGGCAATGAAGAGTATAAAAGGAATACGAGTAGAGACATGAGATGTAAGACAAACAAGAAAAAAGTGAAGAAGGAACATTTGAAGGGAGATATACCAGGACCAGATTCATCAGCAAGAAAGTATTTGGATAGTTGGACAGGTATGATGAAGAATATGGCAGGTTGAGAAAGAATTGAGAACGATGGAAGGAGGAAGGACAAGAGGACAAAGAACTATGGAGACACATAAAGGAGGAAGAAGAAGAAATCACAGGAGTTCAGGACTAAGGATTGTGACTGAGGAAGATATACGAATGAAATGGGATAGTGACCCTTATATGAGACTGTATAAAATTCCTTGGGATGAGGAAACTTGAGAGGGGGTGGTGTCATGACATAGCCAAAATGGCTAAGTTATTATTTATTTTCTTCTCCTTTTTCTTCTTTTAATTAGGAATGGGATGCAGTGAGATGGAACAACTAGAAGAGATGCATGGGAGTTTATAAATAGAAGTAAACACAGGGTATATATAAGTAGTGTACTACAATCAAATGAGAACTCCATTGAGTTTTTCTTGTCAACTCAAACTAGAAGTAGTTCTAAGACATCTCAGTCTAAGTCCTTACAACTACTCTCCAATCCCACCATGGTTGTTTTCTTCTAGTTCCACATTCTGAACACAAAATTTTCTTTTCATTTTCCTCTGATATTTCTTGTACTGTATCTTTTCTTCTATACTAACTATATCTTATACTTACTGCTCCTCTCTCTTACACTGTATTTTATCTCCACTTCCATGCTTTGAGATAGCTACTACACTACACATTTCTCAAATACTCCCCTAAGACAAATTCTTGCCCCTGATTCTTCTGTGTTTTGGTGCCCTTATAGTTGTACCCTCTACACTCTGCAAACATTACAACCTCCTACTTGGTTGTCCACCCTCTGCTCCAATGCTGTGCTTCTTGGGGGTATATCTCATGTGCCGCTGTACTCTTACACCTTTCTCCATAAGGAATATGCTGGTCTTTTCTCTTACTACATCTTTTGCAAACTAACTGCATACACTATTTTCTCTCTCCTTCTCTTCTCTTTCTTAGCCTCAATATTAGGATACTCCCACTTGTAGTGTTCCATTCCCCAATACCTGAAGTACTGTACTTTCTTTTCTTTTATCTTTTGTCTTTTTACTTCTTCTCTTACTTCACATTGCATTATCCTACTTGCTATCACCTCAAATTTATTCTAGGGAATTGGTTTTCCCTTTATCTCCCCTTTTCTATCTCTGTAGTCACAGGCCAGGTGCCTGAACTTTTTACACTCCCAACATACCCTTTCTTCCCTTTCCTCTATCTCTGCCCTTAGTTTGGCAAGGGTATACCATTGGTTAAGCATTCCATTTATAAGAGAGTTATATTGCTCTAGAAACATAATACTATGTCTCTAGAGAAGTCAAATAAGGAGTGATCTTACTACTATTATATCTACTGGGGTACAAGATCTTCACCCAGCTAGACACCTACTGCTTTACTTACTACTGCCCTAATACTATGGTTATACTATCACCCCAAGATGTCATGACTTGGCAAAACAGCTAAAGTC